>CM016562.1:7445723-7540098 GCA_003412495.2 Echium plantagineum | reverse complement strand
TGATTAAACAACCCCTTGCATTACTGGAAGACCTTGGCCTTCTACCCCTTTGAGATCCTGAGAGCTAAAACTGTGCTGCTCCCACTGCTTAGTTGGACTTGATAATCCTTGTGAAGAAGCACTTTTTGTGTTAGAAACTATGTGATCTCTCAGATCTTTGATCATGTTGTATCTCTCAAGTTCATCGTCATGATTTGTACTCCAATGTCCCGAGCGGAAACCGAACACCTTCTTCCAGTCGAAAACGTATGAATTGTCTTTTTTGGGGGGAGAAAATTCCCATTCTATGCCATCTGAAGCAACTCTTTCTGACGAAATGCTTCGTCTTTGGGTGGTTTCAGAGCTTTTACTGTTACCGTTCATGTTTAGTTCAATGGAGTGAAAATCAGTATCAGCAAGATTGTTGTCCTCTTCTGCCTCATCTCTGTACTGACATGTTCTTGGAAGTGTTTCCTTCAAATATCTTTCGAGTTCCTTTATTTTTTCGAAGTTTGAAGTTCCGGAATCTTGATTTTCACTGGATTTTGTCTTTAGGCAAGCCTCGAGTTCATTCCTTAACTCGTCAACAACAGCGCTTTTTTCCTCAAACTCATATTTAGCTTCTAAAAGTTTCATCTGCACTCGTTCTTCTCTTAGTATATCAGCTAACTGAAGCATTTCCCTCTCCTTTTCAACTTCCTCGCGGACGATTTCAGACTGTTTCTTTAGTTCTTCTACTTCAGCTCTGTCTTCACCTATTCCTTTAGCTAATTCATCACAGACCTGCTGCAGAATTTCTTTGTCTCTCTTTTCATTCTCTAACTCTTTTGTCACCACTGATAGAGATGCCTTTGTATCAGCCAACTCACGGCCAAGCTTTTTGTTAAGTCTTTCAGTTTGTCGCCTTAACTTCTTTTCTTTCCCAAGCTCTCCTGCTATAGAAAAAATTGCATTGTGAATTCTATCATGCTCTTTCATCTTTCTAGCCGCCTTTTCTTCTTCAAACTGCTTCAACAAGAGATCAATCTCAGAGCCAGTAAACCTTTGTTGTTGAATTAGCTCATTAACATGATTGCGTGTTCGATCAATCTCCTCTTTCAAGGCTGTGAAAAGCGATTCACTGGTAGAATTATGTTCTTCAAGACCCCATATTCGGTTCATCACTTTAAGAAGATCCTTGGACGTCTGAAGCCCATTTCGAATCTCTTTTAAATGCTTCTTGGTATGTCCATGAACCGAAGGACTTTGACGAAGTGCGTGATCAATCTGCATCATCAATTAAAAGTATATGAAAACGCAGCTAACAGTATGAACGAAAGAACTGGTGCACAGAAGTCCTGTCAGGCACTGTTGCATCGGGTGAAGAAAGGGTCCGTGTATTTTTCAATCGAATGTACTCTGCCTGAGAATATATGTTAACATACTGTAGGCATATACTATCCTCAATTACACAAATTTTACCTACAAAACTATCAATTTCAGTGATGTGACAAATTAGTATGGAAACAACTATTGACATATTGGCTAAGGTGGATCCCAAACTACTGAAACATCATGTTACCAATTCCTTTTGAGACATAAAAAATGTCCATTAGTGCAATGCAACTAACTTGATTTGTAATTTTCTGTCAGGAACAAATAAGATATCAAACAAAACAAAAGCTAATTTCCATACAAGTAGTTGTCCATGAAAGCAAAAATTTGAACAACCACGATATTCCTAGTGAAAGAACAAAAAGATGTAAACAACACTCTAATGAGATAAAGTTTTCATGACAGTAAAAAGTGTAAACTTTTTGCTTAGATTCTTTTACCTCCAATCTGCTTGAGTTTTGAAGAGAATCAACTACTTCTTGATTATATTCTGTGAGCATAAGTTTCTGTGAACCAACTGAACCTCTTCTTGTGTGACTACCCTCTTTAGATTGACCCATCCTCTGCAAATTTCAACACAAAAAAACATAATTATGGAAAAGGAAACAAAGAAAATATGCATACCAAAGTAGTCAAAATTTGATACAAACAACCAAACTCACTATTAACTCGATTTAAAACCTAATAACAATTCTATGTTATATGTTGCACCCCACCTCAAACAGTGGATAATGAGATGGATCCATCAAAATGCTACCCCTTTTCACCATTTCTACCTCACTGAATCCACCATTCGTTTCCCATAACGTTGCAGCCAATTTCCGAGCGGAAACGGAAAATTCTTTCCCTTTTCCCTCACCCTTAAAATCCAAGAATTTGAATGCACTATCATTTACCAATGAAGGTGATCCTGAACTTGTCCTCCACATTGGTATATGAGGACTTGTCCCTCCCCTTTTCGCAACCAAAATCGCTCTTTTCAATCGAAAATTTTGCATTAATGACGACGATGATGATGAAGAAGCATTTCCCCTCTTTCTCACTTTACATTTCCTCCCTACTCTCCCATCCATATTCAACTTCTGCCTCTGCATATTCTTGAAATTCCCAAATTGTTCCAATTAATCGCTACCAAAATATAGCAACTCTTTCTATGTATAGAAATGCACAAAATCTATATACACAAATAGAGGACAAGAATCACTACAATCATGAGTGCTCCTAGTAGTCTGCAAAAAGCATTCGCAGATCTAAAGCTTTATCATCATCATTGATGGTATGTTTAAATAAAACTACCCAAGATTGTCCTTTTCTCCTTAATGCTTCCTCTTTACCAATAAAAAGGAGCAAAATGAAAAAAACCAACTTCCCAAATACAAAATTTATACAAGCAAAAACGAAAAAGAAAGGATTTTGAACGTACCCTTAATGCAATTAAAGTAGTTGAAGTAGTACTATTTGCAAGCTTCGCTTTCAAACATAAAAAGGTTCCTATATGTAAGGCGTATTTATCAGTAGGCTATGCCCATATGGACAACTTTGGTTTTAAATTTGTGAAGAGGGCAAAGTGTGAATGTGATAAAGAGAGATTGAGACAATTGAGAAGGAGGTTGAGAAATTAAAGGGATTCTCCTGATCTTCAAGTTATGTTGTTGAAAAAGGTAATGCAAAAATTAAGGTGAGGATGTTTAATGAGAGTTTGTGTTATATGTCTTTGTCCGAAGATGGCTTTTTCATGAAAAAGGAAAAATCTTTGGGGAGTTTGAGCTGTGAATTGTGAATTGTGATTTGTGATATGAATGGAAATTTATGAGAATAGGATGTGGCATGCACGTGAGGAGAGACTGGCCACTGCTCGAGCTTTTGACTAGGTGCTCTGCATTTACACTTTGCTTCTTCTAGTAGGATAATGTGGGTCTTTTATCGAGTGTCAATTGTATCATAACTTCTTCTAGGCTTCGAAATTCATACCATCGTTAATTATAAAAAAACTAGTGTTGTTGGCCTCATGCACCATAGGCAACCATGCAAGATTCAGTCTTATTCTGGACTTGTTATTGTTATTATTATAATTATAAAAAAACTAATATTAGTATTATATAATATAAAGAATCATTGTCATTATAAGATACACTCCTTTTTTTCATTACAAACCTATCATTCACGTTAGGGTTGCACACTCTTTGATCAAGATTTCCTATGTTTGAATATATATTTGGTATTTGCTTTAATTACTATCATCAAAGGCTAGACAAATAATATGCCATCATAGACTTGAGCGAGTGAGTCTCCTTCTCCATTTTTATTTGTTATTTATAATATTATTGTATTCGTATTATTAATCCGATTCGTCATCACTAGTTTATATAAAAGGAAAAAAAGTAGCATTAGACGTATTACTTCAATTACTCCCTTCACATATTGAAAATTTACAATTTATTTATGGATACATTTAAGGCTAAGTTTGGTATGTGAAAAGGAAAGGGTAGATTACGAAAGTAGATGAGAATGTCCATTGTTGTTGTGATGTTGTTTCTCAATGTCAATAAAAATGTTAGTTTATGATAATTCATAATTCATGCATCCATCTACTCAACTTTAATTCATTCCTATTTTGTCCTCACTCCATAATTGAAGTTTATTCCATATTTCATTTATAACGACTCTACTTCTTCCAAATATAGCTAAGGTAGTAACTGATTAATATGTCCATTCGAATTCAACTACTATTTCAATTAGGAAGAATATTTTATTTTTGATAATTCTTTTTCATTTTCTATACTTATACGACAAGTCTTTCATCAGTCTGGTTGTAAATTTGGGATATGTCTTAATATTAATACTATAAAATAGAAAATTAATGAGACATAAAATTAGAAGCAATTTCCTATAATATTTCAACAAAAAAATTAATCTACGGAAGTTCAAACTCGTGATCTCCAAATTTTGTATACTCTAATAATATTTTCAGTTACTACTACATTATGTTGGTGAAGGCTGGGAAAAATAACTAGAAGAACCTGAAATATTGATTTGAGTTGTTACCCCTTCTAAAAGGGACACATAAGTTGACTTGGAAGAAGCTTCTATTATATTCTTCCCAAAGAAAACTGGGGGATTCTAACTAACAAACAAAAACGAAGGGTAGAGTAGAAATTAAGATAAACAAGTGGAGGTGTACAAAATAAAGGATGTAATAATTGTAAGGTTGCAAATCAGCCGGGTACAAGCGGGTACCAGGTTTGATCATTGTCAAGCCGGGTAATTAATTGATACTATCGAACCGATTAACATATCTATTATCGAGCTGAGTTTTTTGAGTCAGGCGATGAATTACCCCCAAAATTCTATTTCAAAAAAAAAAAAAAAATATTTTAGGGTTCTCTCCAACGATATTTAATATTGAAATGCGAATGTGTAAATTCTTTTCAATACTAGTTTTATATTGGTCAATGAAATTAATTATGGTTAAAGTATAACATATACTACCTCCATTCTTTTTAATTTGTATTGTCGCAATTTGCACTTAGATGAAGTAGAATAAAAAGTAGTCAAAAAGTACATCGAAAATATAAAATGACAATCAACTACATCAAATATTTAGAAATAAAAAGTTAAAGCTAGAAAGACAAATAAAAAAGAACGTAGGAAGTATTATAAATATTTAACATAAGAAAGTAAACGAAAGGTAATCGAGTGGATCCGGGTTTACCCAATAAGCTCTCAACTCGAGTTTCGCTCGATAAGAATACGAACGGGTAACGGATGTGGGTTTCCCAAATCGAGTAACGAGCGTATTTCAAATTTCCCAGTCCTTTAACCACACTAAATAATTTTATGACCACATTTATTATCGACCACTCTCAATTTAGAAAATTGCAAATATGATAATGGAAGGAGAGGAAGATATCCATCAAATCAAGAACATCATAGACCATTGGAGAGATAGGGCAAACAATAACCTGTTTCCACGAGGACAGGGTCCCAGTAACGCCTTCAAATGTCTCAAATTTATTTGGGGAGGAGTTTATTATATAGTACACTTGAGGGACCAGAAAATAATTTTACAGTTTTGCATATACACCCACAATCATAATGCAATGGGTCCGACCACATGCTTCTTGGCTCTTTCACATTATCATATATATTTCCATACTACGTCCCAAATTCACTTGATTTTGTAACATTGATTGGATTCTCATTATATGGTTTTTATAGCCTAGACTAATCATAAGAGGCATATTAGTTGTTAATTATTGATATAAGATGGAATATTTTTCTAAATTCTCTCTCTCTCTCTCTCCAATTTTTTAAAACTTTACAATATATAAATTACAATCTCTACTTTATGATATGGAGTATTTGTTTTGGATACGTCCAACTGTCTAAGGACAATGAGAGAAAATTTAGTACTCTGATCCCTCCGACTCTAAAAAATTGATACATTCTGATTTTGTATGGTTACATTCTAAAAAATTTGATCAAGAATTCTTATTAAACGATAAGGAATAATATAGTCATGTGGAATCTTGTTAGATTCGTCTCAATATATATTTTTTAAATATCAACTTTTTATAATTTTTTCGGATGTAGTAAGAGATATTTATGTTTTAAATTGTGTTTTGTTGACCACCAAAAGTCAAAATGTATCAATTTTTTAGGGACGGAGGGAGTATTTTTATATCTCGTACTTAACGAGTCTTTTCCTAGGAGAAACTATTAACACTAATCCACATTCATTGCCCCTCATCTCCTTCACCCTCCACCAAATCACAGTATAATTCAGGAAAATAACATATTTAAAATGGTAAAAGCAAAGAATCATCACATATGTTTCATCTTAGACCACTTTTACTCACTAATATTTAAATATCCTCATTCGCTCACCCATGTCTTAATAAAAGACCTCATTCACCTACTGTGTCATTAGTTCCTTCGTTAATTTTGTCCCATGAAATGCGTGTGGTTTCGTCCAGGGATCAATATTTGTATTCTTTTTTAGCCACACAATAATCATGTGATTAGCACATGACTAATTCTATTATTACCGTTTTAACTTGTTAACAACGTTTGTAACTCACGAGGTGCGTAGGCCATTAACATTGAACATCGTTGTTAAATTTTGGACCAATCTGCAACCGTTGGCCTATATCGTGGACTGATTTGCAACTTTTATATTTTCGGGGACCAAAAGACAACCTCAACCCACTTCCATTTCAACAATTTGCTCTAAAGAAAATCAATAATTTGGATAAGCATTAGGTAATTGACAATAATTTAAAGTAGGTAATTCATTTAGAAAACAACTAGGAGTGCTAGAGCAATATTTTATGTTGTCCCATGTGATTGATGTGAAATAGCTAATTATATAGTATCTTCGTTTTTTTTATAATTATTTATTATCTTCTTATAGAATTAAGCTTTCACATCATCTCCAATTTGCTATAATCAAATAGTGCTGCCAAATATACATACGGTATCTTTCATGAAAACAACAATTTTCATTTCAAAACATCTCCAATTTCCTATAAATTCCAACTAAACTATACACTACGTATACTCAAGACCAAATTACAACTGAATTGTATCACTATTGATATCAAAGTGCAATTAAAATTAATAACCTATAAATTGATAATCAACTATTAGTTTCACTAGCTAGGAGATTTTCTCATCAACATGCATGTGTTTTATTTTCAAAAGTACTCGAGTTGTTTAGTTTTATTGATTTTATATTTCCAATCGACCTCCTACGTCTAACATGTATGCGTGTAAAAATTCACCTATATTATTTGTTTCTTTAGGTAAACTATGAAGGCTCTTTACTCTTGGGGGATTGAAATAACACTAGTTGGAAAGCCCCGTCTAGCGACGAGGCCTGCTATACATGTTGTAGTTACGAAGAAATGATTTGATGGATCGGACAAATCACTCAAGGATTACAGTATATCCTTTGGTCTACCCCAAGTCCCTTGAGTTTTTCGGTTATACGTTTGCTATAAATTGGGGTCATAAGATGGATTACAAAGTACATCTTCATATTTCCAAACAATGGCTATCCAAGGTTAGTTGTTATTATTAAATTTTAAAGGGCAAATGGCACCAATGCTTCAAGCTTGACTGTTTTCGATCACCCACGTTTAATACTGTGTACAAAACGACTCACTCTTGCCTTTCTTTTTTTTGAAAAAAGCTACATTTTGTGATTTTTACAAGGATAATTTAATCATTTAACTATCATTTTAACACTACTATTTTTTTAGTGAACCTCTATTAGCAGACCAAACTGTAGTTGACCACTTATAAAACGAGCCTCAAATTCACGAAATAAACATAAATCAAACCATGACTATATTTTTTTAGTGAAACTATTCATGTCATATACACCAAATAGTACCTCCACTTAAATTTCATTACAAGGTTCTATATATTATTTTGTCACTATAAATTTTTAGGCTGATTCATTACCCCTTGTATTTATGATGATTATCATCTATTGACGTTTTAATTGTGAGAGATTTGATATATTTAATCGATTGAGAATTATTATGGTATATTATACTATTATAATTAGTTTATGATTTACTTTTATTATTTTCGGCGTGGAGTACTTATTTCTTTTATGGCTTTTATCGAAGTTCCGGCAGGATATTTTAAGTTTGATGTTGGTTATCGTAAGAGTTGCGACTTGCGATGATGTAATGGTTCAAGAACACTCAAAATCTGTTCAATAAAAAAAAAGCACACTAATAAAGATTTGATTTTTATGACACCCTTTAAGTAAAAACTCAATACAACACTCAAAATCTGTTCAAAGGGAACCAACTTGGAACCCCAAAAAAAAAAATGCAAATTTGGACATACTAACAATTAAAAAACTACCATTTTAGCACAATAAATTATATCTATACCTCAGGTGTACTTCTTGCATAATGAATGAATCCAGAAATGAGTATTCTTCTCTGACCATTGACTATAATAGCTTGGTGGTCATCTAAAACAGAAGCTTCACAACCGAAAACCCATGACCACATTAACAACTACCAATGTCTTTGCTTGGTTTAAAGGGCGATTGATAAATGGTACTCAAATGATTGTTGGTCTTGTTTATTAACCTGGTAACTGGACGATGGACCAGGACAGAGTACTTACGACTCCAAAAACAGATGATCTGTTTGCATACTATATACAAGTCGAAGATCAGTCTACGGTTAAATGGCATTTAAACCGCAGCAGCAACAGTATCTCAAGATAAAGCACAACCTACCTGTATAGCTCATTTTTAATGTATCCTGCTTTCGGGCTGGGAAATTAGAAAAGATCTTACAAGTTTAAGCTTGTGCACTTACCGCTTGCATTAGATCATATATTTCAGACTCCTTCAAATTAGCACCCACTATTTCCAAGCCTGCTTTAAAGCTCTTCATAAGTGATTTGACCGCTGTTGGTCAATCATTTTAAACATTTCTTTTAGCCCTGCGATTTCTTCTTTAGATAGACTCTCCGCTATCACCTGTGAAATGTTACAATAAGAATGGTATATCTTTGTTTCATACATTAAACCCAAAAAGCCTAATGCACTTGCAGGCCTGTGAGGTGAACATAATATAAAAGTTAAGGTCTTGAGTGAGCGAACTTACTCTAAGTGCCATTTTTTAAAACTTGTTCATGCAGAGAATTGTTTCAAGCGACTCAAAACTGCAGAATCAAGAGGCTTGTTTGTAGCCACACCGTTAACTTGGATCCAGAGATGACCTAGAAATTATTAAGACCTTTCATCAAAACCTTGAAGTGTTTCTTGCTAACAGTTTCGAAACCCACCAAAGACATCGTCTTACAGTCCAAATATCAGACGGAAGATATCAGTTATACCTAACTTCTATCTCATCCTCATATAATATCTCAATAGCAACAATATGACAGAACCTACAGAGTTCAGAACAATCAACTTCGATTTGAATCAGAATTATCATGTTTACAGCAAACTACACTAAAATGTTAGCATTCCATTCACCAAATACGCTACAACATATATAGAAATAATTAACGTAAAAAAAGATCATCCATCAAAATTAAATTATAAATTAGACAATCTATAATTGAGGTAGTACTAAGTAACAAACTATTGAGTGGGACAGGGGAGCCAATATCCCAAAATTCGAAACTTACTTTTTGCCTTCAATGAGCTTCACCAAAGCCGATGACATCACTCAAGAATGGTATATCTTTGATTCATACATTAAACCCAAAAAGCCTAATGCACTGGCAGGCCTGTGAGGTGAACATAATATAAAAGTTAAGGTCTTGAGTGAGCGAACTTACTCTAAGTGCCATTTTTTAAAACTTGTTTATGGCAGAGAATTGTTTCAAGCGACTCAAAACTGCAGAATCAAGAGGCTTGTTTGTAGCCACACCGTTAACTTGGACCCAGAGATGACCTAGAAATTATTAAGACTTTTCATTAAAACCTTGAAGTGTTTCTTGCTAACAGTTTCGAAACCCACCAAAGACATCGTCTTACAGTCCAAATATTAGACGGAAGATATAAGTTATACCTAACTTCTATCTCATCCTCATACAATATCTCAATAGCAACAATATGACAGAACCTACAGAGTTCAGAACAATCAACTTCGATTTGAATCAGAATTATCATGTTTACAGCAAACTACACTAAAATGTAAGCATTCCATTCACCAAATACGCTACAACACATATAGAAATAATTAACGTAAAAAAAGATCATCCATCAAAATTAAATTATAAATTAGACAATCTATAATTGAGGTAGTACTAAGTAACAAACTATTGAGTGGGACAGGGGAGCCAATATCCCAAAATCCGAAACTTACTTTTTGTCTTCAATGAGCTTCACCAAAGCCATATTTTCCTGTCTCCACAACAAACAGAAATATTACTTCATATCAGCAATATCTCAAACATCTACCGAGCAATTTAACAACAATAGCACATTAAAATTTTACCCTAAGAAGATTCTCAGCAAATAAATTATCAGCCTTGATTACAGGAGGTTTGATTTCTGGTCGAACATTTGTAATGTCATCGGTTCTTACACGAAATCGAAATAATCGATAAAGGAACTTACAACTTTGCGATAGGGCAAGCTCAGTAAAAGGCTTCTCAAAACTGGGTCTGGCTTCAAATTGTCATAAGGTAATTTCCCATCAACAAAGCTGCAAAAGAAAACCAAAATCCTAAAATTGAAACAACAAACCTAGGTATCAAAGTTAAAGTTGAAAGTACCTTACTCTTTAATCGAAGTGGTAATCGCGCATCTTTCTTCCACTTCTTTTTATCCATCGCCTGTCAACCATTCATTCCTTCTATTTGTACAGTAAAAGCCCTGTAGAATATCATGAAAAGGTCTTGAAAGAAGGATTAGGGGCTGACCTAGGGACTGGATTAGCTGGGATCATAGAAAGATGAAAAACCGCCTGGAAGTCAGAGGACCTTTAGTACTGTACTCCACCCCCGAAGTCGTTCCTATATTGTCCTTCTTTTCTTGCTGGAGTTGAATTGCAATTCAATTATTCAATTAAAAAAACAAAGGAGAATTACTTTACCTTTTTTTGCCTCAATAATCCAATTTATCCACTTCCTCGAAATTAAATGTGATCTCCTTCCATACCTCACAAGCAGCAGCCAGTTCAGGACTCCATTTGCAACCTTAGAAACATAAAATTGAACCAAAAAGATGATAAAAAATTGTCTGTATTAAGCCAAGGGTATTTTTCATGGGTGGTGAGCATAGAAATCGTGCGGCTCTCAGTCAACGCCTCAACTTCTGTAGAGAAAGGGGACGACATCCACAACCAATGAAACGGCTGCCATCATGTCGCCATTACAGTCCCTAAGTCACCCCCCAGCTCCTCCATGATGGAGTTCGAAAGAACCATATATATTCAGTTTGAGTCGAGTTCTCAATGGTCTAACCCACCCCACCACATATGGAACAACCTTCTCCGGATGAAACACGTTTACGTCAATGCCCTTGGCAAACTGTAATGCTCCTTTCTACTACTGCAACTTGACATTAACAGCCCTATTCCACTATTGTATTGTTCCCACAATTTCTGCGCCAAATCGTGCCAAAGTCGAATGTCACTTATGCTTGAAATGAAAGAGTTATATATAAGCAATAGAATCTAGTTCAGACATTTTATCAAACACCAACCGAGCATTAACAATCTCACCAATTCTTGAATAAAAGTCAACCAACAAGGCAAACACATAGCAATCATCGACAACTCGATTCGTGTTTGGATTTCATTATACAATTAGCAACAAGAGCGATTGATCATTTAGCTCGTACAAATAACAGCAACGACACTATCGTATATAATTCAATTAGTAGAAAATTACTCGAGCTAGCTACTGCTGGACAAAATTCATTTTACAATTAGCAACGGTTGATTAATTGACACATTTAATGACGAAATAAGCACATCACAGCCATGCTCACCTGTTTAAGTGATACAGGAAAAGCAAGTCTGCCAAACATCCTTCATAGCTTCACTCCAGCTTCTTCCCACTCTTTTCTAAATGACCACTCTTTCACGGCTGGAGTAGAGAGGAATACCAATTTTTTTTTTTTGTGTATATATATAATACTCCTCTAATGCAATAAAAGTTATATAGTTGTCATGTCAGAAAGGATGCATTAAACGCATTGTCCTAAAGGTAATAAGATTGAATAATAGGATAATTGTACAATGTATTTAATGCAATCAAATCAATTGATACAAACACTATATTCTTTGCTTTTGTTTTCAATTGAATGCTGCCGCCGATTAAAGCCATTATCCGTCGGACAATTTAGACAATATCACATCTTTCAGAATCTAACAGACTTCTCGAAGCTCTAATACATTATCCAGGGTCCAAAGCATTGAGGAAGATGATTCAATGCATTATCCAATGGATGGAAGACTGAGGTAAACGAGCACAATTTTCCATCGATTTTTCAGCTGATCGAATGGACAAGAATTTTTGATGGATGGTGAGCATTGATGATCTAACGGTAGGGAGGTGACAAAATTTGGGCGATTTAAGTATTGTGTTAATATAGCTTGCTCATCATTTTATCTCGTAAAAGGTTAGAATTTTGAGTTAAATTAATAAATATAACTAACACAAGTTAGTTGACCCTCTTAGATATATACTATGATTTACCTCATCGCAAAAATTCAGGACAGGATGTGGTAAGATTTGTTCTTGTGATAATAATCTTTATTATCAATTGGTAAATAACAAAGCAAGACCATATAATAAACTTAGCATTGATTTAAGGGATGATACATAATTACATGTAGTTGGTGCAGGTAATTATGATACATTTAATCCATTTCAAAGGTAGTTTTCGGTCCTCATGAACCCAATCTGACCAAAAGTCAAGGAAATGAATAAACCTAAATGCCAACACACCACCCACACACAACTTGCCAATCACTACGCATTTGAGAAAGCTCACCAAATAATTGGGCCAATCATAACGTTAAGGATTTTTTTTCTTTTTGTAAATTATCTATGAGAGTATAAATAGAATGTTATTATAAATTAAATAAAGATTATTATAAAAATTCATAATTAATAGATCAGACAGTTAAAGTAAATTATGATACAAATTGTCTCCAAAAAGATTTGAAGTCAAAACGTCTGAATGAAAGCTTATGTCAGATAACATTAAGGACGGACTTGTTTAATTAAGTTTATACTCCGTTATCTTTAGTTTTCGTTTTAACCATTTATACATAAATTAAAAAAACATATTAAAAATATAAATTGGCAATTAATTAAAACTAATAATATCATTGACTATGTAATAAAAAGTAAGTTGAAAATGGAAAAGTACGTTTTAATTATTATACTAAAATGACAATTATTTAAAAACAAATAATTTAGATTAAAACTATAAGTGGAAAAGGAGAAAGATGGAGTAGTCAACAACATAATGTATCTTATTAGCTGATTGATAATTGAAGCATATAGACAGATGAATTGAATGTGTTAGGATCGAGAATGGAGTTCTTAGATATGCAAAGTAGTGAGCAAATACAATGCATGGACATTTTGAACAATTAGTTATTTGCATTTACGATCGTTTTTTTGTGGTCACCGCTTTTTTTGTGAAAATTTCTAAAACTGCACGTTATACTAATATACTACTCCATCTACTTATATTTACACAAAACTATATATGATCAATTACGTGTTAGATGATATTACTTACTTTAATATTATTTGTAAAATTTGTGAAAATTATTACGCCCTCTCAAGCGTAGGTATGTAGATTCAAGCCCGTTCACTCGAATAAGCACTTTAAAAAAATGTGTTTAAAGAAAAAATTAATGTAAAAATTAACATTTAAATTTATATTTGCATATATTTATGTATTTTGGACAGACACTTTAAAAATTATGTCAATATCGAACAGTCACTTTAATATTCATGAATCCGCGACTGATTGAACATGTATTCTGATCTTATATAGAGTTTAGAATGCGGCGAGGTATGTCTGATTTGAGGGAACCCTAAGAAGCTATATATAATTGGTGCCATTTTCAATCGTGTCTAGTTCATGAATCATGATCGGAGTCCAAGCAATCAACTTATAGTGATGTTACATTGCATTGGCAGATTCTCGAGGGGCAAAGATTTTGTCAAAATCATGGATTTATTATGGACTTTGTTGGCATTTCCTCTTCAATCGGGTGTTGGATCGGGACTTACCCGATCAAACATCGGATCGGCTGAATTGTGGTCTGCTTTCTTCACTCAAGATAGGATGTTGTCGACTCTTTATGATAAATACTTGCATTTCTAACATAATTGTGAGTTGTGAGTTGTGGTCAATGCCACGTTGACTTTAATGGGATAAAATTCTATTGGACAACATTGCAAAAGAGAAAAGACTCCAATATGGCAGATGGGCAGGGAGCCAGGGACTGCCAATGCCTTGGCCCAAATGTACAGGAAGCCCAACACAACTTTACTTCTAGATTCATGTTAAGTTCTTAACTAATTATGATGTTCAATTTCACGTCTAGAAAAATCGAATTTAGATCATTCACATCAGAGTACTCAAATGGGCTCCTGCCTCCTAGTATAAATATTGAGTGGAAAAAAATAAAATGATAAAAAGGTATTTATTTTCAACATCCTCAACTTAGATTGACCCACATAAAAAAATTGAGGCATGAGGTTGGTGGGTGTATATGTAGGGCTTCAAACTCATTTCCAGTATCAATTATTTCTTCTTTCTCATCCAATTTCATGTTAGATCAAAACCCATCTTTATCTTCTCTTTCATATACTATCTCGCTAATTTTGATATTTGGGATGGAGTCCCCATTTCATCTCCTCTTTTAAAAAACAAAATTACACTAATTATTTAATTTATTTGTATATAAAAAGATTAGGTGAAAAATATAAAGAAAAAGGCGTAATACTTTGAAGGACCATTTTTTCTTGATTATGTATAGAAAATTGAGGAGCAAGTGTAGCGTATTTGCAAAAGAAAATGCAATAACGTTTTCTTTATCATAATCTCTATAGAAGATTTCTATGATGGATTTTGAGTAATTACCGTTGCCGCCTCGTGTGTTAAGGTAGATTTAATGTAATATTTAAGTGAGTTAGATGAAAATGAAGGCATCGATAACCATCAAACGGAACTGCTAATTGATTGTCTACTTAACACAGTTCTGTTTATTACATTTTATATACCCGTGCATAGTTCAACTAATAAAAAGATAGAGTGTTATTAAGTATATGCGACTTGGATGAACGAATCTTATATTGAAGCGGTTCAAAATGTATGCTCTAATCCTCTAATCAATTGACGAATATCTTTTAATTTATCATATTCATGTGATTGAGGACGGGGTTATGTGAAATGTAGCCGGTTTCATCATTTTATTAATTACAATTTGACATTATGGACAATTAGAATATGAAGGTATTGGAAGCTTGTAATTTGTACTATAGAACATTATGGAGAAATAGATTCCTTGAAAGGTCAACGATAGGGGTAGGGCTTTACACGTACGGCACACCTAATAATGGTAAAAGGATAACGATGTATAATTAGAATAATAGCCGGCTAACGATCAGTCAATTTACAACTAATTTCACGTACCATAAAATGGGTTATAGGTAGCCTTCCGCACTAAATTCGGACGACATCGTCCTTTCTATTTGTGTGCCCAACATTATTCACACTTGACACTAAATTCATCCTTCATTGTTTTGTATTTGAGTAATCAAGTTTTGGTTTTTTTAAGATGTGTCTTTAGGACACAAATTAAGATGTTAATAATATAAAGTATTTGATTTAAAATTTAAATTTAAAACTGATATAGAATATTTTTATTAAATATGTTGTCTTATATGCTTACAGTTATTACATTTTATTTACATCTCATGTTCCTAATCAAAAAAAAATTGATAAAGTTTAATATTTTTTATTTGTCCTAACAGATTTGGTAAAGAATATTTTTAATGACAATTTTACAAGGAAGAATATTGATGAAATACGAAATTAGAATCTATTACCTCCAAAAGTTGTAGTAGGAAATAAAATAATATATATTCATAAGAATTTGAGCTAGTGATATTAGGATCCTTACCAATTTTTATGAGGTTTTACCCATGAGGACATTTCATATTCCATATTGTGTGTATGTTAAGGGGAACTAATAATAGTACCCTTCTGAGTATGGATATACATAACCAAATAGTTCTCAAATTTTAAAAGTCAACACTTAGTTTATAGAATTTTCATTGATTATTTAATAATATATGAAGTTATAAATTAATTTACAAATTGTTGTTTTTATTTATTCGATCAAATCTTTACGAAAAATACACTAAAAAATGTAAAATATCGTGTATGTGAACAGATTGAACACAACTAAATAGAAATTCCTTATAAGTTGTTAGAATGTAACATCACATGGATCACACAACTAGCAAATTTGCAACTTCATCAACTATTTACTACACTTAACACAAATTTTCTGAAATTAAGAGTCTTGCGCCTAATTTCGAGCACTATTATAAACATTTATTATCTCGTTGAGTATGTGCCTAGCTTTAGGTCTAATTCTCCAAATGTAATTCATAATTGAAGTTAAGTAGCTTTTCTGGTAATTGCTTCAACATATTTGGTTCAAGAGGTTCTATATCACACTAATGCCAACCCATCAACAATGTGACAACATAAAATTAAAATATTATATCACGTGAGATGTTGTTAAATTCGTCTCAATATATATTTTAGAAATATTAACTTTTTCTAACTCTTTCATGTATAAAATTAAAGATATTTACATTTTAAGTTATATATCAAGATCGTGAAAGAGAAATAATTAGTCGACAAACACACATCTTACTATACAAAATCAAAAAATAAATTAAACATAACAACAACATCTTATCTTAACAAAACTAATGTCCAAAACAGCAAGAAAATTGAAACACTTGTAAGAACACAAATCATATCCAACCTCTGTTCTCTCCTCTGTTTCTCATCAGACAAACCAGTCTTCAATCTCACAAACATTTCATATCTTTCCTTTTCATCAACTGAATCAATTTTCTTCCTTTTTCCATTCATCAATACTTCTTGCAACACTTCTAGACCTTGGCTTCCATCTAATATCAAACCTTCCAAATCTTCCATTATCATACTCACCTCCTTCACATGCATCTCCCCCTCTTCATTCAACCTACACGTCACCACCACCCCACACTGCACCAACCCACAGCTTCTGCCGCCTCTAAACTGGCGGCAGTCTGGTACCACGGTTGCGTAACGGACCTGGAATTCTCCGGTTAGCCAATGTCTTCTTACCAAGACAGGGTTTTTACTAGAAATGTTTAATGCATTGTTTGTATCAGGATCAATGAGTATCCAGCTCATTTTCATGGAGTTTTTCAGGTGTTTCATGCACGCGCCGTCGTCAACGGCGAGGTTTACTGACGTGGGCACAACCTCTTTTGGTTCAAGAAGCTCTATCCTACACGGGGAACATGAAAACCAACTTGATGATGAATCAGTAACGATCACTCTGGAACATATCACCTTATCTTGGAAATGGATATCAACTGCTGAGATGAGTTTCTTGATTTTTGATGAATTGGGTTGTGGGGAGGTTAGGTTGAGGTGGTGGACGGCGGAGGAGGCGGAGGAGAAAAATGTCCGGTGATTGGATATTTGGTTGTGGAGTAAAGGGTCCATAGTTGAAGGCCAAGAAAAGTTGCAAATATTTTTCCAAAGATTTTCTCTGGTGCAGAGGCTGTTGAATTCTGATGAAACGCAGCTTGCTGAAGCTAGTGTGTGCCCATCTAGCCTTTTCAATATGTGGGATTCAATGATGTCGGGATGAACCGTCGTGATCGACGGCAGAGGGGTGGTGTTCTGGTGGTTCATGGTGGTGGACTAAATGGTGGATTTATGAGTTGATTGGAAGTTTGCTTGAAAATTTCGGGAGAGGAGGGGGGGGGTATGAAAATTATTGTGGAGATGGATTAATGGATAGGGTGTTTATATAAAGGTATTGGTGGAAGAAGTTTGAAAGTAAGAAGTGTGATAAATGTTTTTATTGAAATAAATAGGATGGTGCAAAGAAAAATCATGCTCATTCAAATTAAGACAGTCAACAATGTCTCGCTAATATGTTCAAGACTTGTAGGGTTCGGACCGGGTGCATATAAAAATTCACGGTAGCGATTTTCAACGCAAAATATTTTTTTTGATAGATAGAAGAGTTAGGCTCCTTCCATTATATCCACTATATAAAATATAAGATGCATAATAAAAAATATAAGTATTAGTTACCATATTATAAAAATTGAAGAACTTGAAACCATCCATAATATTGACTGACAAAAAGACTTTTCAAGTAAGACAGGTACTCCTGATTCGATATTCATCCCAAAATAAGGTGAAGTACTTATAATCATTGTATTTTATTAAATGTGTAATTCACGCGTTATTAATGTGTATGATTCTTCGTTTCATATGTTTTGTTATTCGATCCAATTTGTCCAAAGTAGTCCCAACCTATAATGTCTACTATTATATTAAGGCATTATACATAATAAATATGACAAAAGAATACGAGAAGGTTAGCCTAAAAAATATGTTTAAAAAGATAGAGAAGCATATATGTAATTACTCTAAAAAAAATCTCTATAACAAAAGTAATTATTAGGATTAAAAATGAAAAGTGAGTTCAAAAGTATACTGGATTTGTAAACAATCAATTATTATATATAAAAAAAAGCTTTGTTAGACAATTATCTATTTGAAACGAAGGAGTACTAATTCAATGGAGTAATATATTTGAATATTATTCATTATATACAATCATTTATTTCAAAATGGAGGAATATTTTTCAATAATTTATTTGAGTATTATTCTACTGTTACATATGTTTCGGTGTGTCGTATTCTGATTTAGATGTTAGCTAATCAAAACTAATTTCACCAATTGGGCTCTTTTCGAATTTCAACCATTGAATAATAGTCTTCTCATGATGAAAATTTTGAACTTAAGTTTATTAAGGTCTATGACTATATTTTGTCGAGTGAATGGCTTCATCGATCACTCATGTTTGTTAAAAAATACTAGTCGATCATCCTAGTATGACTTTGTATACTTTCGATCACTCATGTTAGGTATTATGTATACTTTTGGTCACTCACATTTTTTAGGTACAACTCTTGATTTTTCAAAATTTTCAACATTTTGGTAAGGATATTTTAGTCATTATCTCATACTTTTGTTGTGGAAATGTAGAGTGCAATGGAAGTTAATGAAAGTTAGTTGATGTAAGTTAAAAAAATTATGAAAAATGACTAAAATACCCTTACAAAAATGTTAAAAATTTCGAAAAATTAAGAGTTGTACCAAAAGAACCTGTGAGTGACCAAAAGTACACATAATATCCAACCGAGTGATCGAAAGTATACAAAGTCATACTAGGGTGATCGACTAGTGTTTTTTAACAAACGTGAGTGATCGATGAAGTCATTTGCTCTATTTTGAATTATGAAAGTACAGTACTTATAGATATTTATATGTGTAGCCATTTATTATAAATTGATTGAATTTGTCAAGTTTGAAATAGTGCTCTAATTTTGTCCTGATTTTGACAAACATGGTAGTCATCAAGTGGTTTGAACTGACGAAGCCGAGTAGAATAAGGATTGATTACCTATTCACCAAAATATGTTATTTGCATCTATCCTCTTCTTATTACATCACCCCTAATTATTGCTATTATTTTAACTACTACTATGTACGTACTCAATTGATATTCGGTGCATATTGCATAATGCACAAGGTTTTTTTTAAAAAAAAATCGATGAAAGTATGTATATATACAATAGTATTCAAATAAAGAATATAATAGAATATTTTTTTAACTAATAATTAATATATCGTTAGAAGATGTTAATGACTAATAAACAGTTAAAATAAAATAAAAGATAAATTATGTTATGGGTCCAAAATTATCTTCAAATTATAACGCACATTGAGTCATTATAACTCATTAAAGTATTAGGTATTGAGTATTGACTACTAGAAAACATTCCTGTGGTGATATCAAATTTGTACTTTAAGACGCTAATAATTTAAACACGGTTCTTCTTTTTATTTTCTTTTCATTTTTTAAGACAAAAAATATTCAGCTTACCCACCACTCTATGGGTGTTTCCATCCTCCGGAAGGCGAGCCAACTAAGTTATATCACTAGGTGAAAGCTTCCCGAGAGGCTCGCAGCTCGATTCATGCACAACTTTACTTCTCATGAGCTGAGTCGGCCTAACTTTGAGCCGTTTGACGTATTTGCTCGGTTCATGCACAACTCTACGCCTATAAATTATAATTTAGGCTTGTTAATAAAATCATATATGAATATATTATTTAAAGCATATATAAATTATAATTTAGGCTTGTTAATAAAATCATATAAAAAAATCGTTAATAATGATGGTCAATCTGATGACGTCGTCGGCAAGTAGTAGGATTATTAGTTAAAGCATCAAGAGTCAGTTTTCTACAACTACATTAACATTACCGTCATGCATGAATGTAATTATGCAACTGGAGGAAAATGATTGATGAAATGATAAGACAATTTTAATCCACTAATTAATTAGTTAATATCGAAATTAATACTATATAACAACTCACCCACTTCATTATTATTTCGGCTTCCAATTTGTTGGGCCATTTGTGGAAACCAAGTTCAAGTTGGCTTCTCCAACAACTATTTTCACTTCCTTCAAATATGTACAAGCATTAGTTGCAATAGTTCATAATTCTTTTTTTTCTTAAAATCATCCAGTGTCCTTTAGAAGAATCGAATTCATGACCTCTAAGTCACTGGAAGACTTTCTGATCACTAGATTAGTCGATATTCTCTACCCTCTAGTTCATTATTTTTGTTGAGATATATTTAAGAATAGTTCTCTATCTCCATATACATTTTATTTCATTTTACGAAAATTATTGTTTAATTTTTTTACTTTTTTTAAATAATAAGTTGACTTATTTCTTAAAATGTATACAAAAATTAATTAAATGGTACAAGCTATAGAAGAAGAAAAAATACTAGACAACTCATAAAATAAATGGAAAAAGTTTTTTTATATATATATATATATCAAAGATCGCACATATATTAGCTAAGACTGTTAAGATGCACATCCCATATCGAAAGTCGATGTCCTCCCGGGTAAATATATAAGATCTTGGGCTACTCCCTCTATTGCCAATTGGTTTTAGAGTGGAACCCCACAGACTCTTATCCTGGTATCAGAGCCAGGCCCGAGTTATTGAGGCACGTGTAACCCGCCGATGTTGTTTCCGGCAGTTAATACCGGCGATGAAAGTTCCGCCGATGATTGGGTTACACGTGAGGGGGAGTGTTAAGATGCACATCCCATATCGAAAGTCGATGTCCTCCCGGATCAATATATAAGATCTTGGGCTACTCCCTCTATTGTCAATTGATTTTAGAGTGGAACCCCTCGATCAAACTATTAGGCAGACAACTATATGAAAATAACATGGTCCAACTCCTATGAATACCACTATAGTCTAGTGACAAATTACAAATCATAGTTGTCTACATAAAAACTTAAATCAATGTACTAAAATTAGAAGAAAAAAAAATACTATATTATTTTAATTTTTACGAATTTAGAAAGAATTAAAATATTCCAAAGGAGAGTCGACAGTGACCATTGAGCACGCAGGTCCTTCACTACGTGGCTTGGCATTAGTGTTGATGCAAGCCTGCGTTTAATGATTTCCATAATCGGGCACAAACTCTTTAGTTTTTTTCTCTTATTTGGCTCAAACTCTCATGCTTTGAAGTTTGAACCGCTCATATAATCCCTCCGTTTCTTTTTATTTGATTGTTTGGGGAAAAAGTACTTTATTAATAGATTGTAAAAAATTACATTGAGATTGTAAAAAGGTGCATTGGAATTGTAAAAAGGTGCATTGGAGTTGTAAGAAGGTGCATTGAAATTGTAAAAAGTTACATTGAAATTGTAAACAATCAAATATTTTGAAACAAGAAAAAAGCTCTAAACAATCAAATAAAAAGAAACGGAGGGAGTATTAACTTAGTGGCCATAAAAGGTGTTCACATTTATTAAACACCTCCTTAATCTGATTTGATAAATTTAGTAAGAGTAATGTATTGAGTCGTTAATGTCACAATTTCACACTTTAATATGATCGAATTTTTAAGTTCAATTTGATTGGAGAGATTCTTTCAAGTTCAAATTCGTGAGGACGAATTTGGAGGGATTGTTGGGAGGTGATCCTGATGATTCGATCAATCAGTTAGGATGTATAATGATCGGGAAATTCTATTGTTCTAGACACCTGGTTCGTCGTTTGAACTATTGTACATAATTATAATTGTATACGATCACAAAGATTCTAACGATCAAGTTAGTCAAGGGATTTAAAGTGAGCAATTAGTGAGTGAGTATTTAGAGCATTTACACCAAGCACCCTAAACACCTCTTCAACTCAAAGGTTACGAGTTAGCAAAAATGGAGTTTTTAAATTTTTCTATCCTAACTTGACCCTCTTCAAATTTAATGTGACTCCTTGTGAGAATGTGTAAGGGTTGAGACACCCTATTCAAAGTTCCCAGTACAATTTTTACTATTAATGTCTTTCTCTTTTCATGATGTATATGGTAAAAAATAAGGAATCTAGTTTTGTTTTAAAAACTAAAAAATAACTTTAAATAATAAAATTAATATTTAAAGTAGATTTTAAGGATTGTAATAGACAAATTAGCTTGAATGCTCGTGAAAGAGGAAATGACTTGAGAATTTGGCAGATTGACACCTTTTGACAACAAAATTTAGACACTGACAATTATTTTTTTACCGTAGCACCCCACCCTGGATATGACTATCCTACCCCTTGTCTTTCATCTTGTTCATCCTCTCCATCACCACCAATCCACCACCACCACTTTTACATTATGTTCTTTTTTACATCTTCTTCTTCTTCCCCTTCTTCCTCATAACCAACACCATATTCACCTTACATTGCCGATCATTAAGATAAGTGGGGTAAACTAACGAGTTCGGATATTAAAAAACGTTATAGCAATCATCTATTAGAACAATACTCTTACCCGTCTATTAACTACAAGTAGATCGACACCATGATAGTTAGTAATGTGTCGAGAGAAATTAGTACAAGAAGCGGTGAATACACTTCTTCATAATAAAATATGTAGACAACCAATGGGGGACGCCCATAATAAAGTTTCACAAATCTTTTTCGTATGTAATTGAAGGAAAAGAGGGAAGATCTCGAGAGACTATGCTTGGTAAACGGGTGGATTATTCAGGGCGTTTCGTCATTGTTGTGGTCCCTCACTTTCATTACATAAATGTGGATTGCCTCGCGAAATAGCAATAAAACTTTTCTAGGCATATGTAATTCAAGGTTTAATTAGACATCTTTCTTTTCTTCCTCTTTTTCACAATCACCTTCACATCTTCTTCTTCTTCTCTACAATCACCACTAACTTGACCACCTTACAGCATGTGGTCACCACCCTCAACCCTTTTTTAGTATTACATGTATTAACCAATGGCCCAAACATTAGGAATAAGCTTAATCAACTTGCATAAGATGTACAATGTTCTTTTTTTTTAATTGTCGTTTTTTAACTTTGGCATAATAATTAAGATCTCATATTTTCTATTTGTATGCCCTCATTTGTTATAGTAACTAATATTATCTCCAATTTCAGTACAAAAATATAATTCATGCTCATTTAATGACAAGATCATAATAGAAAATCTAAATAAAAAAAGTGTCTTGATAATGTAACACGACAAATAAATATAAATAAATATTTTTTTACTAGAATAACAAATAAAATAAAATGAAAGGAGTAATAATGCAATACAAATATGTCTACTAAAGATTAAAAGCAATATAACATTGCAAAATGCAAACCATGATCTTGCTTGAGATGTTCAAATATATGCTAAAAAATTAGATTTAAAATGATACTCATATTAATATAGCAAAAAATAGGTTTTTGATTTTTGGATGTTCAATTAAACATTCTTATGTCGATGACTCAATAGCCTAATAATATTTGGCCCAACTTTTCATGTAAGAGAACTTGCGTTCGAACTTTATTGGAGACAAATTTGTCTCATATTATACTCTAACTCTTTATTAGCTTGTATTCATAATTCATTGGACATCCTTGTATTGTCTATGGTTAGATTAAATAGTTTGATGGTCAAATAAGCTCCTAAAAATGAAGTTTTAGGTTCAAATCTCATTGAAAGCAATTTATCTCACATATTCTAATTATTCATTAATTAGTACCTATTAGCTTATGCACACTGATCCACCCCTCAAACGTCTGAATTCTACTCAATGACACTCTACGAATAACGATTCCCTATCACAAAACATCCACCCCTCAGCCAATTAAGCAAGTACTAATTCATCCGTAGATGCCCATTAACAAACTGAGAGAGCAAAACATTGAACCTATTTATGAGTTATGACCAGAAAATCCATAAGATAAAAGATTGAGATGCTGCTTCTGTGCTTAAACCAAAACTTCTATATGAATTTGTAACTGATACGTAATATAAATTGTTTCAGCCTTAATGCAAGGGACTTGTTTACAACTAATATTCAGTTCTATATGGTTGCACACACTATCCAACGCCAACCCAGATTAGAAGAAGCCTCTTCGGAGGCATTGGGACATGTTGCTGTTGATGTTTAACGAAAGGAACTTGTTTACCGCAAGAAACCAGCAGGCATGTAATACTTCATCCCCTCTAGCAGGGCACTAAATCATGTTCGATAAAGAAAAGACACTATGTGTTCCATCTATTAATGCTTCTCGAATTGTGCCTTATATTTCAACCACATATCTGTTACATGATACCACTGTACACTGGAGAAAGTAACGAAAGTAAAGATTATATGCCATGAGGGTCGTTTAACTAACCAAAATTAATTGTAATTCCAAGATTATCATCGCGTTGCCAATGTCTCTTTATCACGATCTCCTTGTATTAGAAGGCCAGTCAAGAAACTTGTAACCCCGTAGGGATGGTGGCAAGAAAGACTGTGTTACGGCTATGTCGGGATTCTCAGGAGGATGGATATAGTCCTGAAGAGCCACTCTTTCATTCTGCCCTACAGATTCCCTCACAACTTTCTGAGCAGCTTGTAGAGCTTTATATACAGCAATCGACTTTGGAGCCATGGACAGATAAGATACACATTGTGTAAGGATTACATCACACTCAGGCATGCCCAGAAAACGACAAGCCTGATAGCAATCAACTGCTCGGATTAGTGCTGAAGGGTCAGCCAGTCCCACATCTTCACAAGCAAATCGTATGAGCCGACGAGCAATGTAGAGAGGCTGTTCACCTCCTTCTAGCATCCTAGCCAACCAATAGATAGCAGCATCAGGATCACTTCCTCTCATAGATTTATGAAGTGCACTAATCTGGTTGTAGTGCTCTTCGCCATCTCTATCATAAGCAATGTGCTTGCACTGCAGTGCTTCTTTAACATCCGAGAGAGTGATTACACATGTGGGAGCTGACGGTAATTCATCATCAGCATTTCCCTTAACGCCCTCATTACTTCCCTCTAATGAACGCAAACGTGTAGTTGCAGTGATAGCTGAAATTTCAAGTGCATTCAATGCAACTCTCACATCTCCATCAGTATTCTCTGACAAAAATGAGATCGCTTCATCATTCGCTTCAATCCCTGAAACCTCCCCCAACGATATGCTGCATAACAGTCCCTTTTGTACATCAGACACCGCCCTTCTCAGGAGCACAACAATATCCTCCGGCTTCAATGGATTAAGAGTCAAAACCCTACAACGTGACAGTAATGGTGTATTCAAATGAAATGAAGGATTTTCAGTGGTTGCACCAATGAAAACAATACTTCCATCCTCAATCACCGGCAACAACGAATCTTGTTGGCCTTTATTAAACCTATGCACCTCATCAATAAACAATATAGTTCCCTTGCAACTATTACCAATCAAGCCAACAATACTATTTTCTTTCTTCCACTTTCTAGCTTCATCAGCAACTTCCCTAACATCCTTCACACCACAAGTAACAGCAGATAGGCTAACAAACCGATAACTACAACTTCCTTTAGTAGAATTCACAATAGCTTTAGCAATAGTAGTCTTACCACAACCAGGAGGACCCCACAAGATAATCGAAGGGAGACGCCCACGCTCGATTGCTGACTTAATTAGGTTGTCAGATGATAGCAAGTGATCTTGTCCCACAATGTCTTCCAATGTAGTTGGCCTCATTCTTTCAGATAAAGGTTGATGAGGATCCTGAAGATGTACTCCCTTAAGGCGAACATTATCATTTTCTCGAAATGGACTCATTGTTTCGGACAAGGGTTGAAGTTGATCAAGAGTTTGTACTCCCTTAAGCTCAAACTTTTCATCTTCTTCAAATGAGATCTTTGTCTCAGAAAAAGGTTGATGCTGATCAATAATGTGTACTTCCTCAAGCTCAACATCATCATTATCTTCAAATGGGCTAATTCTTTCAGACAATGGTTGCTGTTGATCACTAATTTGTACTCCCTTAAGCTTAACATTTTCATTTTCATGAATTGGGCTTATTATTTCCGGAAAAAGTTCATGCTGAGCATGAATTTGACCTCGTTCTGACTGAAAATTTTCATTTTCTTGAAGGGCTTTTCGCTTTTTCGTTACCAAGATTGAACATTTATCTTTTGCAACTTCTTCTCCATGTTCCTTGACGTTTTCCACGCTGACAATCTTGGGATTTTCCCGAAATTCGTAGACTGCGGCGGCGGTGGAGGGTGGTGGTGATGGGTGTTGTTTGGGTTGGAAGGAGAAGAATCGGTTGAGTTTGGGTTGTGGAGTAGCGAGAGTAGGAGAGGGGTTGTTGTTGGTGTTAGTAGTAGCATCATCGGAAGGTGGTTTCTTGGGGTAGTGGAGTTCGGCGGCGGCGGCGTCCTTAGAAAACCCTGTGTCTTTGAGCTCTTCCATGTTAATTTCTTTCAGGTTTAGTGTCTCTGTTTTCTCAATCTTCGTTTTTTATTGCTAATGCTCACTTCACAATCTTCGATTCGAATGAATTTATAACTAAATTTAATGAAAATGATGTAAATTTAGGTCAATCAGGATTAATCATTTAATCTAAAATAACTTGTATGCTTATGGAAAATTGATTTTCAAACAAGTTCAATTTAAAATTTTACTAAATTCATTTATGTTGAGTGGTACTTAGAACCTAACATTTTAATCCAAATGAAACATTAAGTTCATTATAGGAAATGAGCGTTAGTTACTTAGTTTAGACGTGTAAACGAAGAAACTTAAAATTTGACTTGAACAAAATTAAACTTTCAAATCTTTATATTCGAAAGGTATCGAATCTCGATGAAATTCAGTATTTTTCCATGCGTTTACTATCCTAAATTTATCTCGATGAACCAAACTAGGGATACTGACTGTTAATTGAAATTTCAATTTCATTGTGTATCTTTTATTTCTTGATTAATTTAGATTTTGTAGTATTTCATAATAGTTGAGCTTGTACGAAAAGTTTATCTCGATTTTTATTTCGTATAATTATCTCTTCAAAATGAACCACCATGTGCACTCTATTTAACCCTAAATTTTAAAGTCTATTTGACATGAGTTTGTGATCATAAATTTATAAGTTTGACTTTAGTACTAATAATTTTTCGATCAAGTCCTAAAATTGTCTAATTAATAACATAATTTGCTACTATTATTTCAGTTCGAAGTCTACCAATTATCCATTCGACCCCGGGGCATGACGACCCCTTAGTTGGAAAAGTAGTTTTCTCTAACATGTATTTATAGTTATCCCTATCTTGACTTGCGAGCATTGAGGGGAGTAGATATCACTGAGAAAATGCAGTGTCTTTCAGCTGCTCAGGTGAGTTGGATTCCCACCTCTTCAAAACGACGTCGTGCTCATTTCAAGAAACCAGTCACCCTCTCCCTGCTCAAAACCTCCATTAGTGCAGGTGGGTACAAATGATCATCTTGCTTCAATTCATGTGCCCAAAATTGCATTTTAATACATTTGATACAACATCTCAAGAGATTGTCCAGTTTCCGAAATTTTGATGATTAGAGATACTTGGTGAAAGATATGTATAAAGATTGTATTTTTAATGTACTTTACTATGAATTCAGATAATTTAATTCAAATAATCAAAGTTTATTTTTACCGATTAAGTTGTCTAAAATGGCATTTGAGTTGTATTATTGCTTATTGATACTACATCCATCTCAATAAGATTTTCTTCTTTTGGATTTATAAATTTGTAAACTCTTGATCTTTTTTGTATATGGTGTAGGAGGATAATTTTTGGTAAAAAATATATCAAAAGAATAATCTTTTAATGTACTTTACTATGAACTTAAATCATTTTGGTTCAAATCAAAGTTTTGGATGCCAATTAAGCTTACGAATTTTGTTAATTTGGAGTTTGGACAATTGAAGATCAAACTGGACAATTGTTATGGGATGGAGCAAAGAAGAGTTGGACATAAACAATATGAAGGATCAAGGGACCTAGAGTTCATGGGCTTAACATAAGGATGATCCGAAATAGGGCTTATTAGAGACGTCATATTCATATATACGACTTCACTTAGTTGGATAATGCTTAATTTGGTTTCGTTTGGTTTTGGGTCATTGCTTATTATGTATATCACTATCTGTTGCCAGTGGAAGATGAGGTCATGGTGGACTTCTTGAAAGAAAGAGAGGTTAATGGTGATCTTATAGCTAAAGTTTTTGATAGAATATTTCTGAAAAGCGATGCATCAGTTTCTCTAAATGATGCTTTCGAGAATGAATCAGCTGACATTTCATCGGAGGAGGTAAAACTATTTTTTGGATGTCGATTTGATTTTTCTTTAAGATTTGTTAGTGATATTATAGAATTGTGTAAGGATTTGTGGCGTTTGAATGAGAATATAGGCTAAAGGCGAAGAGAACAATGGCGGTTTCTTGAAATTGACGACGACTAATGAATGGTTATATGGGGGAGATGAAGCACCTGTTAACAGGAAGCTGACAATGAAGGTTGTTACTTGATTTCATGAAGTTGTAAATTGTCATTTCTGTGGTTGTTTGAGGGACAGCTGAAAGATTGGATTGTTATATAAGTTAGTTTGGTATTGTTTCAGGAAATAAGAGACAATAGTGAGAGACGGAAGAGACTAAACTATCTCAAATATGAAGTTGTAAGAATTCTTGGAATTTGATGTTCTAATATTTGTTATATTACATATTTTATTGCACTATTGTCATATTACAAGCTAACTTTGTATTTATAAAAATTGTGCTTTATTAATGTTGGAGCATTGCGTGATATGAAATTAAGCAATGTTCAGCTTTAAAGAGTGATTGTAACTTGAAAAGATGATTGTTTCTTTCATAACAGGAAAGAGATGGTTATCTTTCAAATCAACCAAGAAATAGGTTATCCTTTTATCATTTCAGTTTCACATACTTGACAATTTGGCCAACTGACGCTTCTGTTGCCAAAAGGATTTTTAAAAACTGGACCAGGAAACTTATCATTGTACGAGGACCTTTAGTGGTAGTGATCCTCAGAATTGAATTACACCATTTTTAATAAGTTGGTCATATCTTGTTTCTATTTACATGTTTAGAGGTTTCTGCCTTGATTAAACTACTTTTTATCTAAGCTTTATACCATGCCGTTTCCATTGCTATTTATGCCAAATTCTCATTTTCCCACCATTAGTACCCTTCCTATTTATGGTTCTACTGTCCTCAAAACCTCCCAAGTCCCGTTTGTTTGAAACTCCTCCTCATCCATGTAAGTGGTTGGCACTGAGAGGAGATCATTCCTTTTTTTCAAAAAAGTATTCTTTAGTCCAATGATCATAGGTTTGGAACTTTCTTACTTCGAGTTTATGTGTTCCTGTAATACTATTTAAGCAAAGGAAATAACATACATTGTCTGCCTCGGATGTTGGGTAAAAATATATTATACCTTGTCGTGTATCTAGGTTCAATGATATTTTGACAGGTTCCTAAGTAAATTCCCTTTTTCACTTTCACTTGGATTTATTTTCTTCTCCCCCTTGCTGCATTTACTTTTCTTTTCCGTTGTCTACGCTGTTTACTTTTCTTTAGGACTGAAAAAAGAAGGAATTAGATAATACAAGATGGTACCAAATTGATTAACTTTGATGTACACATATATGTTCCAAGTTTGTACCAAATATTTTCTATCATGCTGGTTACTGGTTAGTAGCTAGGTCAGCTCAGAGGTGATTCCAATATGCTATCTCTTTGATGCAGCTGAAGAAGGAACTACTTCTTTTAACAGTTGGTATAGGAACAGCGTGCAGTGGTTATTGCCTTGTTGCCTTTTCATTTCAGGTAACAACTAGAAAGTGCTTCTCGTGGTCTGGTTCAATCCTTGTTTTATAATTTAGTAATGTCATTGAGACCCCTAAAGCTTTGAAATTTATTTGCATCAGAAAAATTACCACAAATTAGTAATGTGAGCTCATAAAATATAAACACGTGGTAAAGAACTGTCATGCAGCAGATTGAAGGATCCCGAACTTTCTGCTGGGTTCAATGTTCTTAACATATCAAATAACATAGTGGTCCAAGTTTAGTTTCCTTTCATATGAAATTATTTTGTCTGCTCCATTTCTTGTAGTATTTGTCACTTCTACATTTGACAATGCTTCTTCAAAGAACCAATGTCAGGAGCATCTTAAAAAATTACAATCCTTTTCTCTTCTTATTGTTAGGCTGCCTTGAGTTATGCAACTGGAGTACTTTTCAGGTCAGTGTTTCCTGAATGTATAGTCATCCTAATTTTCTGAGGCAAAGTAAAAGTTTCTGTCCACAAAATGGAGCATTTAATCATCTTATATTCTTATCCATTTACGAAAGTTTATAATCTTATATATATGCATAAATAATTTATATCTACCTTTATAAAGTAGGTACTTCGTGCACCACGTCGATAAAAATTAACCCATAATTTATGGTGGCTCAACTCTAATTTATGGTTGCTTCTCCTGTATGATTCACTTTACTGGTTCTGTATACTAAATTCTATGCTCTCTTACTCTTCCCTAGAGGTAAACTCAATATTTGTTAGTTCACACTAGTGTCACCCTCAACATAGTCATTGCTGTTGTCGTTACTTCCATAATTTCATTTTGCATTTCCCATATCGTTAGTGATTTCACTTTTCACAGAGCCCTTGCACATATTTATCAATTTCTATTGCTATTAATTGTGCAGTTGCTTGTACTTTCAACTTTTATGCAAGTATGCAGACAACCTCTCTAAAGAATCAGTTCCCCAAATCTTCATGCAGAAGAAAGCAAAGAAGTAATTCTGGAACCTGTAGTTCTTGTTTCTGTACATATATCCAGTTTGATATCCTTTGGATTTAGAGTCATTACTTGTTCTTTTTTGGTCATCCATGAACTAAAACCTTTGATTTATTTCAAATAGAATTGGCATAAGAAGTGAAGATCTGGAGGATGCATTTGAAAAAGTAGTTAAGGGCAGTGGCATAGCTCTGTCTTCTCCGCGGCTTGTGATTCCTGTTGCCATATATGGACTCTGGGAACTCTCTCAGCACTTTACCCTTAATTTTTTTGACTTCCAGGTAATTTATCCCCCCCCCCCCCCCCCCCCCCCCATTTTAACGCTGATGTTTACTCGCACTACTGTAGATATATATATGAAATTGGAGGTATCTTTTAATTGTTGAAGACATCTTTGATGACCCTCACAGCTTGTGCCTGCAATGGTGGGGATATTTGCATACAAAGCAGCTGCCCTGGTGCAAGTTTACAGGGACAATGAGGACCTTCAATTTATCTTTCCTGAGATTGAAGATGACCCTAGAGGCTGAAACTTTGAAAGTTCTTGGCATATATAGCTCCCATAATTGAAAGGCAAGGAGGTGGATGCATCTGAATGTTGACATTCTGTAAGTGATCTTTTACTGAATTTTATCTATATCTTTGTTACCTTTAGTACTTAGCTTATCTTCCTCTTAAGGCAAACTGTATCTTCTTTTGTTTTTCGCCATATCAGTCAGTAACTGATGACATTCTGTTTGCGACTTCATATAGTTGAATAGGAGTAGGGGACTAGGGAATGACAGGCTCTCTATTACCAGGTTCATACAAAAGCTAGAAGTAAGATGGAATAAGAGTTGATTCCCTGTTTTGAAAATACATAAATGAATTTGCTCACCCGTTGGTTTTCCTGGCTCCAGTATTGTAGTCGTGAAAAGATTGGGTGCATCAATACTTCCATGCACTGTTGTAGTCGCCACAGTTGGACAGACTGATCAAGTTTCTTGTGTCCTCTTTCAGATGAATATTCTGGCCAACTTAGTATTTTAATGCTCTGGTCTGGTCCTCACCAGAGATACCTCTTACTATATTGTTGTTACATGTGATCTGATTATCGATGTCTTAATTCAAATAGTCAACCCTACTTAGTGGGACAGGGTTTGGTTGGTTTTATGTAATCTGATTTTCATGCAAATTAACTGTTTAATTAGAGTCCAATGATAATCACTCCTGCATCATTTAACACATTTCCCTTTTCTTAAGGCTGGAGCTCGACTTGGAAGGTCGACATGTGCATGAGTTGATCCTTTATTACCACCGACTCTGGTGGAGGCTTTGCGACCTCTTGCAGCAAATTTTGTACATACATGAGACGTCGCTTCAAGTCAGTTGTATGCTGAACTATGAGCTTTTGTGTTTGCTTTAACTGTAGGTAATTGAAGCAATTACAATCATCCGTCCTACAGCTGGTAGTGCTGTATTGGATCAGATTCAGTTAAATGACTATATAGAGTTATGTCAATTGTCAATTTCATACGTCGTAAAAATACTGCAATTTCATTGAGTGATTGACCTCTCACTCACGGCCTCCCCGTTGCACGGCCTTCCTTTGCTAGGAAGATAGCATTCTCATTCACTGCTAATAATTCTCATCTCAATCAATCATGCGCGAAGGGAAGGAGGGTGGATTATAGAGCTAGGGTAAAATCAAAGGGTTGCTATAGAATCCTTTCACTCCTACACACCAACAAGTGGACCATTAGCCATAACGCCAGTCTAGTGATTAAGAGTCTTACTCACAATAACGAGACTCAGGATTCTGGAGCCTGCAAGAATATATCAAATTTGAAACAAAAAGAGAAATCGGTCATTTAAAGGCTCCAAAAAATTATAAAATTTTACACATGCATAATTAAATTTAGACTAATTGGACACAAAATTTCAATCGACATCATGGGCATGTGAAATTGGTGAAAGTAATTTGCAGACGTTTTAGGTAGTTTCAGCATATAAATTTTATCTCTCTTTGTTCATAATTCTATCATCCCATTTAACATCCAAGACCACCACATTTATAATTCGTGCAATAATTAAAAAATAAACTATGTGTGTGTGCCCGCGCAAATGGTTAATATGCAACTTTCTTTCATATCATAAACCAAAAAACATGACCAGTTTAAGCATATTTTTAATGCTCAGGTTCCTCATTATCTTACCAAACCAAATAAAGAACCTTATTACTCCCTCCGTCCCTAAATGATTGATAAAATAATGAGGAAAATGAGCATTATCTTTCCTCATATGACTATATTATTTCTTATTGGTTAATGAAAATTATTGATCAAAGTTTTTGAAGTTTGACCGTGTAAAATCAAAATGTATCAATCATTTAGGGACGGATATAGTATAAAAGTTTATTCCTTGTCTTAGCGATGATGTAAATAATGTCAGTTATTACAATCTACAAGTAATATTGTGTGATTATTAAATTAATCCTAATGATTACAACCATGACTATTTATTAACAATAATACCTAAGATTATTGAGTTAGTTAATGCTCAATAACTAGGTGACATCTGACTCAAGCTTTCAAAGAGAAGATCTTACTTTAAATTTTGTTAGTATCACTATTTTAAAGATGTAATTAGTTATCAATTTTTGTATTCGTTATTTATAATAAACATTGATGGACACGACACTATAGATTTTTTTTTTTTGTAAATTAGCGATGAGGTGAGTTTCGAACCCAGGAGCTTCTGGTCACTAGCAAGAGTCTTTTCTACTAGACTATTCGATTGACTCAGGCACGACACTATAGGTTTGAGAAACCCCCTAGTCATACAAGTACAAGTGTTGAAGTGTACAAGTACAACCAATCTCAGCAGTGCTTCCTCTTTGTATTCTCCACAAAAACTCCTCATTCATATAATAATAATTTCCCAGATCACTCAACAAAAATCCCAAATAAACATTACAAATACACAACAAAATCAAACAAACCCCTAACACACAAATAATTTACTTCTCCACAATGGCTATGTGCCAAAGGAAGCAGCTGATTAATCCACGTGAAATGGCCATTTTACCCCTATGCAAGACCTTCGCATTCATCCTCATTGTCGCCGCCGTCATCGAGCTCAGCGACGCGGTCGCAGTCGTCGACGTGTACCGCCTCGTGCAGTACGATCTCGCCGGAGTACCCTACGGATCTCGGGTGGCGTCCCTCAATCATCACGCTGCGTCGTCCTTGTTTTCGCCCAATTCAGCCTCGTCGGATCTGTCCCGGACTGTTCTCGTACTCCCGTTGAGGGAATTGAAGCTTGATCTGATTCAAGGTTTGTGTTTTTTAGCTGTTTGAGTAGAAACTATTAGAATTTTATGAGTTTTGGTTGGGCGATGAGTGTGCTTTTAGTGAAGTTGATCGGGTTTGTATTTCTGGAGTTTCATGAGTTCTTTTTGTGTGATGAGTGTAATATTAGTGAAGTTGATTCAAGGTTTGTGTTTTTTAGCTGTCAATGATGAAGACCGGATTTTTTGAAGTGATGAGTGTAATACTAGTGTATGTGATTCATGGTTTGTGTTTTCTAGCTGTTTATGTGGGAAAAGTTTGGAGTGAGATTTGGTTCGGCTGAGGAGTGTACTTTTAGTTATTTGATTTTAAGGTTTATGTTTTTAGCTGTTTATGTGGAAAAGGTTGGAATTTGATTAGATTTGGTTTGGGTGATGAGTGTAATATTAGTGAATTTGATTCAAGGTTTGTGTAGCTGTTTATGTGTAAAAGGTTGGATTTTATGAGGTTTGGTTTGGGTGATAAGTGTAATATTAGTGGATTTGATTCAAGGTTTGTGATTTTTGTCTACTCATGTAGTAAGTGTTGGATTTAATAATTTTGGTTTGTGTTATTAGTGTATGATTGAATTTTTACGGGTTTGGGTTTGTGATTTTTCGTCTGTTTTTTGCATTAAAGGTTGGATTATAATGGGTCTTGGTTTGTGATTTTCCGGCTGTTTTGTAGCAAGGGTTGGACTTTTTATGAGTTTTGGTTTGGGTGACTAGTGGATGATTAGTGCTGGAATGAGGATTTCTATGTATGGTGGAGGAATGATATTTGAAATATAGAGTAATTATGAATGGAGGCGATGTATTGATTTTTGAAAAGATGAGTAAAAAGAACTCACTCCATCTGTCCCGACAAGTTTGTCCAATTTTAAATTTCGATGGTTGACTTTTTATTTTGAAATTAATTTGGTATATATATAAATGTAAAGATAGTGTTTTCTCAGCATAATTTACTATTATTATCATTTTAATTTAAATCAAAGTTATACATGTCAATCGAGACCACATTATGTTAATATTTACTATTGAATTTTTTTGACAATCTTTTGCGGGGAGAGATAGTTTTGAAGGAAGTAATGGGGGGGGGGGGGGCGTCAACTTGAATGGTTTTTTAGGACATCAATGATGAATTGAGATCAGATTACTATCAGATTACTTCCGTCCTTTATTTTGAATGGAGAACTAATTCTTACTGGAACTTTCCAAACTCGAAGGCATGTCAGGGATTTGAGCTCGAATCTGTTAGCATTATACTCCCTCAGTCTAAATGTTGCTTTAGATGTATAAGTTTAGGAGTCAACGTGGGTGGATTGGTGGATAAAGAAATGTTTTGACATAAATTTATATGTTTTTCTATCAGTTCAAAGAAAATTATGAAAAAGACAATTGTCTAACACTATTAAATGACACTTCCAATCTAGGCAGGGAAGTGTGGCTCAGATAAACTAAGAAATCCCACTAGGGATGGTAAATGTTCTTTATTATCATAATGCTCTCTACCTGCACTGTTTTTCTTATTTATCCTCGTTGAGCTGTTGCGTTATATAATTTTTAGAATGGCTTCATTAACTTTCCTTAACGCTGTACAATATGAATACACAGATTCTTCGTAAATTTTCTTGTTAGTTTAATTTCTTTCTGTTCAAATCGCTTTTATTACCAAATGGCAGAATATATTGGGCAGAAGAAGCCACTTGGGGGTTTACTTCTATTGCTTCCTCCAATTTTCAATCCTGAAAACGGTAAGAGTGGAGACCAACAAGCCAAAGATGGTATGGAGGATCATCTTAGGAACACCTTAGTTGAAGTGGAAAGATTGCTTATACACTCAAATATCCCTGTAAGCATAAAAGTCCTCACTGTTCTTTTTATTTTTATTTGTGAACTTATGTTAATAAAGACGTTCTTCACATGCAATTTTCTTGTCCTTATTACTTGGCTACCATATTTAATCACTAATTTAGATTGCAATGGAGTGCCTATAACCAACATTTATCTCATTTATGTTAACCTGTTAATCGTTTATCAACATATTATCCCTTATCCTTTCTGATTCATAAGATAATTTCACCTCTTATGAAAAGATTCTGCAAGTAACAATAAAGGCCATCCTTAGCATTTTAGTCTACCGCTATCACCAATCATATAACCTTTTGAACCTATTTTTCCCCTGTAGTTACTAATTTGGACATAGATATTTATTTAATGGTTCAATTATAAGGACGAATAGTTCGGCTAAAAATTACCACGGTTTTTTAACTTCAGTCTTCTCTGAGAGGCTCAACTGATAATCTACTGTACCCTTTTGTTTCAGTGAAGAATCAATTAAAACCCTCCTCTTTCTTGCCTTCCGTAAATTTCCAGACCACTATGCATACTTTCCCTGTGAATATTGGTTGGTGATAAGTGCTGGAACTTCATGTAAAGAGAGTCATACCATCCTATGGGGCCAGTTGAGCTACTCATGTTTGTTGTTTGAATTCCACTATATTACAGTAAAGGCATTTAAAAAACTGTTCCCTATTTTGTCCATCCCTATTTGAGATCCATGCCATAAATATCCTTTGATTACAGGAATGTAAAGTAAACATTCCTTTGCCTTGTAATCTATTTGCAGTAAATTCTCAAAGTACATTACCCATAACTACAGAACTAAAAAAATAATAGTTCCTTTTACAAAAAATTGATTATATACTCAATCAAGTTTTAAATTTTGATGATCAACAATTCAAACTTGGTTAGGCTCAGTTTTTTTTTTTTCACCTTTCAAACTTTTAACCTCAAACATGTTCATATTTTTTCTATAATTGTTTTTATTGTATCTTTAATGTATAGTAATTTTACTATTGGCATGATAATTGTTCGAAGTTTGCTAAGTTTGACCACCAAAAATGCAAATGTGACAATTTGAAGGGGCTGAGGGAACCTTCCTCAATTGGGAGCCTTTCTTAGTCGGTATTATTCTGATCTGTTTAATTTGTTGCTTTGCTCTTATCCAGTATCCAGTTTATTTTGCTTTTGAGGATGAAGATATCAATCAAGTTCTGGCTGATATCAAGAAGAATGATGTTTCTGGTCAGCCTGCTACTGCTACAACTGGCGGGTTAGTTAACTTATGACTGGATCTAAGAGAATTGTTTTAAGTTTTAATGACATTTTATTTGGTGGAAAGTGCATATTTTATTAGCTCTGGAATTTAAAAAAATGCATAAATTTGTCAAAAGTCAAAACAGAATTCACTTTTTCCTATCACATCTATATGTTCTCACCTTAGGAACATTATCGTAAGTGTTTTCTTCACTAAATTATCATGTCTTGTGACCTTTGGGTTTCTCAGAAGTCAGCTTCATTGGAAGGATGTATTTTCATAAACAAAATATTATATTTGTTCATTACAAGCCAGCTTCATCGGGAGATTCAATAATTTCATACTATTTTTGTTTGTTTTTGAACATATTGTAGCTACAAACTTGTTGTATCTGCTCGAGAACCCAAGAAAGTTGCATCTCCAACTATTGCGAACATTCAGGTGTGGGATCTATAGATTTTGTTATTTGTAATAGGATGTGAAAGCTTTGTGTTTGATGCATATTCTCGTGAATGCAAGTGACTGAAGACCCACAAATTGCCAGCTCTCGCGTTGCTAATGTGTCATATTTTGTTATTGTATTTTGAGACTTGTTTTATATGCTCTTTGTTGCCTGATACATTTCCCAATGCCAAGTTAAGAATGCCATTTCATTTTCTTTTGAACCTACTCCCCTAACTATTAAAAAGGTAAAAACTTCTCTGTGCCTGTCTTGTTAATATTTAGCTGGTGGTAAGGTTGAGTAAATTGTTTTCATCATTTGACTAATGCAATTTAGTCACCAGAAAGTGACACCTCAACTAAACATGGTTACTGTGCTAATAAGTTCAAACTTCGAATTTTTCAGAAAGCCATCCAACTTTCTCTTATTAAACTGTTTGTCACGCAGCAACAGAATGGTGCAGAGATATTAGTTTTAGCATGTTGTATTTAGTTAAGAATGTAATGAAAAATAATTTACTTAGAATAAGTCATCAAAGAGAATACTGAAAGATAATATTCATTTTTGAAGGATTTATCCGTGCTTTCACTTTACAATGTCTGAAGCTAGAATTTTCTTACGCCACTTCTTCAACTAACATATTGTCCTCATTGATACACCCCATTACTGAGTTACGGCTTAAAATATCTCGTGATCTCTTTTTTGCAACTCTTTTGGAAAATATGCACACTTGATGTTTTGCGGCATCTATTTTGGCTTCATTGATTGCAGTTTATAGGTTTAAGCCAACACTGCTTACTTTGTTGAAGGTTAGCTAGTAACATGTAAGCATTCTTGTACTGTTACAGGGATGGTTGCCAGGCTTGAAAACTGAAGGGGACTCAACACAGCTCCCAACAATTGCCATAGTGGCTTCATATGACACATTTGGAGCTGCACCAGTAAATACCTCACCTTCTCCTGTATATCGTATTTTTAGATATCTTTTTTTATTTCCACAAATATCTAGCACATACAATGCTGTTAGTTTGATTTTTTTTGTTTATTATCTGAAAAATTTAGGCTCTATCGGTTGGAAGTGACAGCAACGGAAGTGGCGTTGTGGCCCTACTTGAAATTGCTAGATTGTTTTCAGTTTTGTATTCAAACCCTAAAACAAGAGGGAGGTACAATTTGTTATTTGGATTGACATCTGGTGGGCCTTATAATTACAACGGAACTCAGAAGGTATATTGTTTTCGACTCTCCTTTTTTGTTCTATAGTTGCAAGTGTTTTGATATTTTCTATGTCTAATTTTAACTTCATCTTAACAGTGGCTTCGCAGTTTTGATCAACGGTTGCGTGAAACTATTGATTATGCAATTTGCTTGAACAGTGTTGGGTCATTAGGTGATGACTTATGGGTCCACGTATCCAAGCCTCCAGAGAATGCCTACATAAAGCAAATATTTGAGGCAAGCAACTAATATCCTAGGAAAATGCGTTTATTTTCTGATGCAGCTGTTTCGTAACGGGTGGACTTTTGCAGGGTTTCTCTAATGTTGCAGGAGAATTGGGGCTCAATGTTGGTCTCAAGCACAAGAAGATTAACATCTCCAATCCCAGGGTAAGTAGTCAATATTGTCTTTTGAAATATTACCAATATTTGTCTTTTGAATTTTTGGACTGAAATTACTATTCTGCCCCCCTATTTGGAAGTGTAGTGGTGAGAAAGTTTAGTGGGGGCAAAATAGTAATTTCATGCCTAAATCAAACACTATTGGTGTGTGTATAGTGTTGCCCCCTTTCATGATAGGATATTGCTATCCTCTCTTTCAGCTTAAGTTGTATTTGAGCTTTAATTGGTAGAATTCAGTGGAGATCAGTTTCTTCCCATCATAAAGTTATGTGATTTAGTAAATTGGTGTAATTGTTTCTTCTTTTTTTGATCTTTGATTAAAATATTAAAACACCAAGGCCTGCAACTATTTTTTTCTCTTTTGGCAAAAACAGTATACCTGTTCCTTGTTTTCAGGCTGGACATCCTCATGTGCATTAGTTTACAACTTAGAAATCATATGTTCCTGATTTGATCAGTCTAAAGGAGAATATGAGAGAACTATATTGTCTTCATATTACTGATGTAATTAAGCTATTCTGGGTTTGTAGGTAGCTTGGGAGCACGAGCAGTTCTCTAGGATGCGAGTGACTGCAGCTACAATTTCTGGATTCCCTGTTGCACCTGATATGCTGGAAAATGTAGGAGGTCTTTCGGACAACAGGTTAAGAATTGCAGTTTAAACATTATACTTAGCTTCTCCTTGGTTATAAGTTTGCGATCCACTGAATTACATACTTTCTCAACAGGAAATTTGCCAGTGAAGGTTCAATTGTAAGAAGTGTGAAGCTAGTTGCTGAAAGTTTAGCGGTGAGAATCCTTTCACATTTTGATAGTTAAAATTTGCATGACATGTCTCTGAACCTGTTTTTCGATTTTGGGTTCATGAATGAGTGTGTTTAAGCTGTTTTTGAAACTTCAGATTTATGTGCTTTACATACTGAAATTTAATATTGACTTACTTTCTCAGTATAGTTTTGCCTTCATGGAAAGTGAAGATTTAATGGCTCTACTTTTTGTAATATTTTATGTTTATTGTTACCACTTTGCATCTGGAGAGTGAAAAATGTTAAATTTCATGTTACGCTGTTAATAGCTTTTTATTAATTATGTTATCATCCCTTAGACGATGAGCTTATGAAATTAACACCTTCCACTTTTCATTATTCTAAATGAAAAAAAAAAATCAGTTGTTTGGTCCAGATCTTGGGTCTGTGTTCTATTTTGCTTCTCTACTACACTCATATATTGCTTCAGAATGGAATGTGCATTAATTTCTGCCCCTTCTAATGCAGAGACATATTTACGGCCAGGAGGGGAAGAATATTAACATATTTGCAGATGACAGTAGCTTAGCAATAAATCCTTCATATATCAGTTCATGGTTAAATCTTTTGTCAACAACACCTAGGGTAGCTCCGTTTCTTTTGAAGAATGATCCACTTGTTGTGGCTCTAAAAAAGGTGATCATCGACCTTAAAACTTCAAGCTTATTTCTATTTCACTTGGTTAGTGTTATCTTGCAAGTGTATATCTTACTTTATTTTTTTTTTGTAAATTAGCTATGAATTATGAATACAATGGTATTATAGAATACGGAAATTCGTAACTAATAGATACTTAAAGTAAAATATGAGACAAATTTGTCTCCAACAGGGTTTGAACCCAAGACCTCTTGCATGAAAGGTTGGGCTAGTTGCCACTAAGCTTTTGAGCCATCGGCTAAGCAAGTGTTTATCTTACGAAGATCTATTTCTGCTAGATTGCAAATTTTATTAAGCCTTCATTTTCTAAATGCACTCGGATAAAGTTGGACGAGGCATTTACATTGTTTAATTGTGGGTACACATCAAAACAACAAGTGATGATATATATCTAGGGTATTAACATGTATAAATCTATATGATAACACAGTGTTATTCTGACCATATTTCCTGTGAGAAGAAGAATATACATTCGCCACTGTTCGTCCTTTCACATTATCAAAGAATTTCTAATTGATCTTGATGGTTTTCAGGAGTTAGAGGATCACACTGCTGATGTGAAAGTTCAGCATGAGGTGTTGGATGGGATGTTTACATTTTATGACTCTACGAGTGGCAAACTCCATATTTATCAGGTTTATTTCTAATGTATTTGAAACATTCCGAATGCATGTATTTTCTTTGCAATGTGATTTCAAGAATCTCAGTCTTGGCCCACATAGTTTTTCTCTTTGCTAGGTCAGCCCGTTGCCCTAGGAACTGAAATATATATATTTACAACAGGATGTTCTTGATAATAACATAGGGAATCATTATGTTATACTCGTTGAGAACACTGTTTGCATTTTGATAACGTAGTTGCTTTATCTTTCTTTTTTCCCTCAGTAGCCATAACATATTCGTTTATTATTGTAGAGGAGGGACTTTTCACCTGGTCTTAATATATAAATGTGTGTTTTTCATAATAGTAATGTCTTGTGTTTTACCGCAGGTTGCAAGTGTGACTTTCGATCTGCTTTTGCTACTTGTTGTCGGATCATATTTGATTACCCTTTTCAGTTTTCTTGTCATCACAACCAGGGTATGCTTCCTAAGCTCCATAAACTTTGTTGCTTGTCTTTATCAATATTCATGATTGAAGGGGGTGATGATCTGGATTGTCATTTCTTTATCAACAGGGTCTTGACGATCTCATTAGTATATTCCGACGTCCTCCTTCTCGCAAAGTGAAATCAGTTTAGTAAGGACGCTTATCCGGCCAGTCCAGGCATTGGTTTTTCATCAGTAAGAGCGTCAGTTGATGTCAGAACTCTACGATAGTTTGCTGATGGCCCTCCAACATGCATTGTGCAATATGATCTCGCAACTATGATCTTTCAGGGCCTTGACCTTGGATAGTTAGAATTTTTTGCAACAGCAGTAGATGTTCACCGCTGCTCTCAATGGAGTATAGGATCTTGAGCATTATTTAACTGATGGGAACAAGCAAAATTTTGCTTAGAGCATTAATTTGAGTCGATAGACAAAATTGTCCTCCACTTGAGAGATCTAATTTTTATAGTATTCTTAATTTTATTAAATTTTCCAGTATTTCTTTTGTTTTCTCCCTAATTCTGGTATGAGACTACTGCAGTGGGATGTTGCTTCTCCGCCGTCACCAGCATCACCATAACCACCAACATCACATACTTTCACCACCAACCCCCACAACTTAAAAAAAACTTCGAACCACATCAATATCCTAATTATGAATCGCTTTATGTTCTAATTTCAAGAATTAAAAAATGTCACTGCACTAATCAAATAAGTAGATGTAATGATTTGCTACAAAAAGTTAATATTTTAAAAATATATATTGAGACGAATCTAATAAGGTCTCATAAGACTATATTATTTCTTATCGTTTAATGGGAATTCATGAAAAAAATTTGTAATGTTTGACTAATAAAAATTAAAACGTGATAATCTTTTAGGGACGGAGGGAGTATTTAAGAAGATAATTTGTAACTGAAGTGGAAAAATGTACACAGATTTGATTGATCGGTATTTGAATACATGCCCTCATCAAGGAAGTAAGACAATTAAAACAGAGGTATAATCATCATACACCCTACTATATTTTGCAATTCACTGAAGCTTAACTTAAATTATATATTAGATTGAATTTATAATTTCTTGTAATAATGAATATATATATATATATAATATTCAAATTAATTAAGCTCCATTTGATAAATATATCTCCTCTTATTACTAAAGAAGCAGTTACTCGTGCTTACAATGTTACTAATAGAATTATTGTATGAATGATCTTACACTATATCAAACAAGTTGCACACTAAAACTATTGATTTTGCATCTTGGACTCTTGGTATGTTAAGCACAAGAGACATAAAATTTGTCTTTACGAAATTGGAAGTATAGAAATTTTAAAATTTTAAAATGATTACTCTACTAGAAAAATTCAAACAAAATAACTAAACATCAAGCAATATTACCAAAGCATATTCACAAACTCAATCCAGTAATTCGATAGGATGTTTTCGCTGAATCAGACATACCTAATTCCTAAGGCAAGAGCAAATGCAATTTCCAGACATACGATAATATATATCCACTCCCAAATTGAGATTTGCTTAAACAAAAGTACAATTGTCAACGAAAGGAAAGTTTCTTATTGATTTTGATAACGATAATCGTGATATTAAACAAATCTCCATAAAGTAACTTTACAAAAGTGAAGTGAATAATAATAGACATAATGCGACACTTGATATTCAATAGATTTCTTAATATACTTTCAAGAAAGATCTCAAAATTCATTATGCAATACATTATAAGATCTAGAGTCACTCATATGTACGTACTGCAAACAAAAATCATACAATTTACATAATATTTAAATATTATAGAGATATATAAATAACATTTTTATTTATTATACATCGGTTGGTTCCTTAAATTTAAGGAGTCTCGGAACATTACGTTTCACCTCAACAACTGCTTCACAAATGTCTCCCACAGGTCCATCTTCAACCAAAATGCTAAGAACAACCTTCTTACTACCTGAACCAGTCTTTTTTATCGCCGCTTTAGACACTCTACTATATTGCCAGTGGGTCACACCCGAGAGCGGAACCGCCAGTTTATTGTGTTCATTCACTGCAAATTGGGCAAGCCTTACAACCTCAGGATCGTTCACTTTTCGTGAAACAAAACGGTTAGTCGGAGAGGCGTATTTTTTGTCGGCGATGACATCGACGACAAGTAGAAGCCCTAGAAACAATGCTAGGGTTAACTTCAAGTATGACCGGCTACTTATGGACTCCATGAATTTTATTGTTTCGGAAGATTGTATGTGTCTCACAAAACAATCTGACCGAAGGAATTAAAAGAGACTAGCTAATATTAGTATTCTTCCTCATCTATTTATAGCTAAATGTTGTCAACCAAATGTTTTTTTCTCAAAAAATTTGTTAGTGTATTTTTTTTGTTAGAATATAGGTGTAACATAATTTGCGTATTACCAATGAAATTAGAGTATAATAATGACCGAGTCCATTTTTTAAATTTTAGTGATCTTGATTGATGTCAACGTTTTTCTCGGGGAATTAGCTAGTACTCCTAATTACTAATTTGATTGTTTTATTACAAAAATCGATGTGGTTCGGTCGCAATAATAAGTCAATCAAATTCTATAATTGTTAATCGTGGTAATGGCCTAGAATTACTATTCATCTCTTATAATATATTATAGGCTACTATCATGAAAGTTTGAAATTTTTTTGCACTACTTTATTAAGTCTCAATTTACACCCTAAATTTTAAATTTTTTATTTTACCTCCTAAACCATAATATTAGCCCTTGATCTAATGTAAAATCAAGGCCAAACTTGAAATAACACGTTTAATAATTTTTTGAGGCATTTTTTGATAATATCAAAATTATTAAATTTAAAATTAACTTCACCTTCCTTTTAAAATTTCAATCTCCAATCATTTGTTCACAAAACAAGTCAACCATGAGTTAATCGAATAGCCTAGTAGAAATGACTCTTGCTAGTGACCAAAGGGTCCTGAGTTCGAAACTCACCTCATCGCTAATTTACAGAAAAAAAAAAACAAGTCATTACCATAAACCATAAAAGACATTTGTCGCCATGAATTCATAAAATATTATGTAATTGCCATGTACAACCCACATATTTCACTACTAGCACATTCAAATTGCATTTACACTACAACCTACTTGAGCAAACATTTATAAATATAACTTTTCTTTATATAAACTCAATGTAATTATTTTATACTAGTATTACATTTATAAGAACTTTTAAGCTATTCTATAGAATAACCTTTTAAGGAAAATAAATACAACCTCTTATAAAGAAAAACATCATACTTATTTAGTTATATTGCTTCTATTGCAAGATTACCAATCATTCTAGCCAATGGAAGAGGGCATTTTGTAATGATATCCAACCTAGATGGATTTGAAGCATGTCCAAACATAGACAAACACAACATACTGAGTTCTTGAGGAGACAAGTTTGATGACAAAAACCCATGCCAATATTTAGGATCCAAATCAAAGAAAGCATCAAAAAACCTCCTAGTCCCATTCATATCAAGCTTCAACAATGTCTCCATACCAAAACTATAAAACTCCCTAGTACACTTCCTCTCAAGAGGCCATAGACTATTCCACACTCTATGGTATAGTGGCTTCCCTCTAATCATTCTTGTTGAACCAAGACACTCTGCAATAGCTTCTGCAACAATTGGTGCTAAACCCATTGTTCTAGCCACCATGTACCCGGTCGATGGATGAACAATCCCGGAGTTGCCCCCAATTGCCATTATACTTTGGGGGATCCTAGGAAGAGGTCCACCCATGGGAATGACACATTTCTCGTCTTCGATGATGGCCTTCACTTTTATCCCTAAATGCCTCAATCTTGCTACCATCCTCTGTTTAACTTCTTTGTAAGACAACACTGGCCGGCCGACTAATGATGTCTCTTCCAAGAAAACTACATTAGAATCAAACGGCATTGCATATAGAAAAGTTGGAAATCTTGAATTTTGTTTTCGCAAAATTGGCTCATTTCCTAAATGTGAATCTCTCCAATCCATAAGAACCATCTTGTCTAGATCAAAAGGATGACTTTCTACTTCAGCTAATATGCCATGAGCAATTTGATACCCATGATTTCTTTTCTTGTCATACTCGATAAAACAACTCGAAAATCCGCTACCATCGACAACTAGACTTGTTTTTATTTCACTACCATCGTCACAAATAACCGAAGATTCGAATTCCCTATGTTCTACTTTCCATACTTTGGCCTTGTGGAAGTTAACATTGTTCATTACACAACCCTCCAACAATTTTAGCTTTAGTTTATTACGACTAACTCTACCATAACGACGATCCAAGTACTTTGTATTATTGTCATTGATGTAAACAGAAGCCATAGGCCAAACTTTGTCTAAACAATCTTGTAAACCTAAGCTTTCAAATTCATCAACCCAAACTCCATAGTTATTTGGCCACACAGAAAGTGGAGAAGGGTCAATAACACATACCTTGATGCCATACCTCGACACTTGCTCGGCCAACCGGAGACCAGCGGGGCCAGAACCCATGATGACCACATCATAGCTAGCTTTTCTCTGGGATGGTTCGAGCCACGAGACATTAAAATCAAGAGATTCTGGCTTTGAAATGGGTTCTAAATCAAGAAAGTTACCAAACTTGCTACTCTTTACAATCTGAGAAACTTTTCTTGAAGGCTTTCGATTGGGCAATGGAGATTTGGCAGAAAAACAAACGTCGTTGATCCGAGTAGAAGAAAGAACAAGAAATGGAGATGGTCTGAATTGCACCTCCATTTCTACCACCTTAGATGGATGAGACAACTGAAGACTTATAAAAGCTAGGGAATCATAGGACTAGCAAACTATATGATGCTTCTTGCACCAATTTTTGGCCCCATCTGTTAAAGCAATAGTATTTAACATAGTATTGTTTTGTGGAGATATAATGTTGGGCACAATTTAATGGATTGGTTTAGTGCTTTATATAGTATATTGCAGTTAATTTAGACGGCATAAATAACCTAAACTAGAAAGGCATTCTGTCGTATTGCACAGAGAAATGCTGTGTAACATAAACAGCATATAAATTTTGAAACATACAATTAAATTTACAAACACTAGAGGATAAATACATCGGCTAATGTACGCTTTTATTTACATATGCTGATTATAAACCTTGTAGTTTCTTCATTTATATATATAATATATATATATATACTGCAACACTTCAAATGAGGAGATTGAGGCAAACATGATGATCGACAAATCGGCTATAAAATATGATGATGATATCTGCACGAATGCAACCTGATGCCTCCACAAGAAAGAGCGATTACAATGTACACGAGAAGAACAATCAAGCACACTAACAACATCCTGCCAACAATGAAAATACAAAATTATGATTTGAACAATTGGAGGAAAGGGATATCATATAATATACCTAAAAAAAATATCAGGATTCTTGTTTAATCATGGAAAGCAATAGGCAAGTGTCTTTCAAAATTTTCTGTACTATCAATTTAAGAATACAGCATGTTCATCGTTGAAAAGTTCAAATTATCTTCTTAAACAAGAGCGCAGTAAATCACTCACAAGATCCTGGCATTTTTCATCCAAAGAGCTCGCCGGAGTCGTTTTGACTGTTTCCTAAAGTGAAAAGCGCGCCCTTGCATTGTTGCTGATTTGTCAACAAGAAGCACAATCCTGTCTCCTCTGTCCAGTATTTTATCAATATTATCTACCATGATGGTTCGGAGCTGAATATTGAATATTTGAACGAGTTAATATGAAATTATGACTACTCGAAAATCACAAGCGACCGACTTTTTTTATATTATAAAAATCATAAATCACTCGACAATGGCAAACATTGGTAGGATTTATTAGGAATCCCATAATGATCAATCCCTACGGAACCTCCTTTACACGGCAAAAGAACCTCCACCCTGCCCCAAAAGGCACGGTCCTTCACTTTTTTTTCAATTTCGAAGTTGGTAACCGCCAATTGAGAGAACTCTAGTGCTCTTGTAATAGAAGAGGATGCATGATATCTGTTTTTATAGAAAAATTAACTTGCCTCGCCAACTTCACTTCTAACACGAGTTAGAGTATCTGCACGAGCATTGCTACAAAAGAACTCCATTTGTTGATGCAAGACTCTGGAGAATTCATCATTCATAGCATAAGGAGGTGCATAAGATGCAACTTTTCCATAGTTTTTCATAAATCTCATGTGAATATCCTCCAAATACAGAAAAGGTATCCTCCCTGTATAATTCAAAAGGCGTACAAATCAAATACAAGTTATAGAGACATTAAGATCTCAAGAAGTCATCTCTAAGTTAATTTACTAAAAAGCGAGACAATAAAACACCTTTCGTTGTCCTCCAACCTTAATGTAGAATTAATTAGAAAAATCCAACCATCACACTAAATACAGCAACACTCAATTTGATGACGGGAAAGAACACTAGAAACTCGTTAGTTATAAAATTAATCAACAATAGAAGGACAAAAGTTCCATACTTCGAATAAACACTTGGAAAACAAAAATTCACCAATAGAAGCACACAAGCTCCCATAAAATAGACGCACACGAGTTCACAATTAATCTTGACATGAAGTTCATTAGTATCATAAGATCTATTAAATACCAAAATATAACATTTTGAACACGACTTCTCGAATTCCGTAGTCCCTTCATCCCAAAATCATCGAGTTTGAGTTTCAATGGTCAAATAATTTTGCTACAATTTTCTTTGATCAACCACAAAAAAGTTCAAAATTATACTATCCTTCTGGGAAACAGCTAGTACTAAACTTAGATCAAGAACCTCAAAATTTCCACCTCCTAATATCCATCAATTATTAAGCTCAATCAACTACCAATTCCCTAAACAGTATTAACAATCGAAAACACATATCTGCAATGTTTAATGCTACCTCCATCCCTAAAAAATAGTCCAACCTCTATTTTTGAGGTGTTGAATTTTTAAACCAACAAATAAATTTTATGTTGTATAATTTTTGTAAATAATATTCTCCAAAATATAGTATTTTCACACTATTTTACTACTAACATCCTAATATTTGATCAAATAAAATGCGAGTCAATTAATATATCACATTTCGACTACTGAAAAAAAGTAAACTGGGCCATCCAAGGAAGGGGGGGGGGGGCATTTTATAGGGAGAGAAAGAGTATATACTTCCGAAGTTATCATTGGCCATACAAAGGAAGATAACACCATCCGATCTTAGTATATGAAAAATGTATCCGTCTTGTGAGAAGCATATACGCGATTCAGTCTCCGTCGGAAGCTTATCCAGAATCCGACGCGCCACCGCCGGAGTGTTCCCCGCCACCGCACTGAACTCTGCCAGTACGGTGGTGGAACGAGCTACTAAAGCGTACAGTATTGGCATCTCTTAATGAATTGAAGTTGTGAAGGTTGAAGAAACTGGACAATCTTTTTGGGACAAATGGAGGACTATGTCTGGTGGCAGGTTGCTGTCCAAGCTGAGTCAGTTGGGTTGCTAGTTACTACACACAATCTTTTAGGAGAAAAGTACTATTTTACCCCTTATGCCCCCCGAATTTGAATTATCAGTGACTTTTCAAGTTTAGTTCGAGGGCAAAATGATATTTTTAACTTATCTTACTTTGAGTGTGCAGCTAAATCAAGCCCAAGCATACTCCTTTAAGTGAAATCGATTATATAAATATTAAGGTTCGACCCAACCAATATATGATTAGTTTTTTAGTTTTTTCACACTTGAAATTTGTAAACGAGCTCCACTAAAGATGTGTGAAGTCAATTTTTTTAGTGTTATATCAAATATTATCAATAATAGGCTCGTTGATTAATATTGACATGGCTATCACAAAATTTAAAAATCTATAAAGGACTAAAAAGCTTTCAATGGTTCAATTGCATTCCTAGAGAAGGACTGGGGGGAACCTTTGAAAATGTTACCAGATTTGCAAGACTAAATGACAGAGAAATTTGGCAGATTGACACTTTTTAAAGTCTTTTTTTAACTTGGAGCACACCTCCTTTGTTTTTGCATAGGACTAGCACTCTCCCCTGTAATTTGTCTATTTTGCCCTTAAATGAAACTCCCACCTTCTTCTTCTTTTCTTCTTCTTCTTCTTTCTTCTTCACCATTCCACCACCATCATCTCACCACCACCACCACTTTCACAAACCCACTACCACCAACAACCTGAATTCAAATCACCAAGAAGAGGCCCAGCCCAATAGATCCAGATGGTGCATAAATGATGGTGATTGGTGACCTAATCTCTGAAATTGTTGTCTTTAAATACAAACCAAACCAGGGTTTATCAATCAAACTGCCTTTTGAGAGAACCAAGCGTGCTTTCATTTTCTCAACGCCGCTTTGTTCCGTTGCCGGCAAACATAGATTCTTCCAGTTCTTTCTTTCTTCAAATCGGAGCTATTTCTCCTCCTTCTTTTTTAAAGAAAGCGCTACATTTTTATATAATTTATTTTTTATCATTTGGTTTTCAAAATTTCGATCTCTCAAATAGGCCTTATTTTGAAAAATCTGAAAATTTAGATTATGATATTATTTGATAAATTCTATATCGAATGTACTGTTTTTTTTATTGATAGATTGTATGTTTTAATTTTAGTGTAGGCCGATCCAATTGGTTGTTGTTGGTGAGATAGGTGGTGGTGGTAAAAATAGTGGTGGTTTGCAAATAAGAAGAAGAGATGGGGAAGAAGTTGAATGTGATTTGAATTCGGGGTTGTTGGTGGTAGTGGGTTTGTGAAAGTGGTGGTGGTGGTGAGATGATGGTGGTGGAATGGTGAAGAAGAAAGAAGAAGAAGGTGGGGGTTTTATTTAAGGGCAAAATAGACAAAATGCAGCGGAGAGTGCTAGTCCTATGCAAAAAAAAAGGAGGTGTGCTCCAAGTTAAAAAAAGACTTTAAAAAGTGCCAATCTGCCAAATTTCTCCTAAATGACACTTGAGAATATGCTAACCAGACAATCCACATATATTACAAAGGGTAAGTTTCATTACACAATAACATATATGACTTTCAACTTACACTACATAACAACTTAACTCACAAACCACAATATAATATTACAAGCAACCAAAGCGATACTCCGTTTTGTGAGTAACTAAGGGATGCCAATGATGGGGAAGAAAGGAAAGTAATAGCTTGTGGGCGCTATTCCCCGAGAATTTTGGCAGATTGGCACTTTTTAGAGTCTTTTTTTAACTTAGAGCACACATCCTTTTTTTTTGCACAGGAGTAGCACACCCCCCCCCCCAAAATGACTAAATTACCCTTACTGAAAAAATCAAAACCAAACCCCCCTCCCATTTTAACATTCCCGCTTAATCTTCCCCCCCCCCCCCCCCCATACACAATTTGTTTTTGACGTTTCACTCACCCCCCCCCCTCCCTCATTCCCTACAGCCTCAAGGTGACTCCCTTCTCTCATTCTCTTCTCTCACGCTCCCTCTCACACAACGTTGGCCGAATTGACGTGAAAAAAGGTAAGTTCTATATCTCTTCAACTTCAACTTCCATTATTTAGTATAAAGTTTGTTGTTTTTTTTATTTTTTTGATAGTTTTTGGTATAAAGTTTGGATCTTTGTTATTATTTTGGGTAAAAATTCGTTTATTTAGTTTTTTTAGGAGATATTACAATTTCGATGTTTGTAGTTGGTATAAAATTGTAACATTATTAGTTATTGTAGAAAAAATTAAATTATTTGGAAATTTTTATACTTTTTTAGTAGATATTACAATTTTCATGTTTTTGTTGAAAAAGTTACGATTTTTGTTGTAAAAGTTACGATTTTGGTAGGAAAATTTTCGATTTTGGTAGACCAACTTAATTTATTTTGTCTAATGTTGTGACTTTGATATTTTTTGATGCAAAATGTTACTTTATTTGTAATGTTGGCGATTTTGGTGTCTTAAGCATTTATAAATTTTAGTATGATTTAGTGTGGCCATGGATACACTGATCTGCACATGTTTACACTAATGTACACGGATTTGCAGCTGTTTACACTGATCTGCAGCTATTTACACTGATCTGCACATGTTTACACTCATCTGCATCTGTTTACACATAGGTGCTAACATATAGTTTCTTATATATGCAGGAAATGGCGTCGAAGTGAATGGGAACATGTTGTTCTAGAGACTGTGAAAACTGTGGTTGTGTTGCCACCTATAATTAAGAACAACAAGGGAAGACGGAAGAATAAACGTATGCCATCCCAAGGAGAAGAAATCGTTTGCAAGCGTTGTGGTCGGTGTAGGCAAACGGGACACAACAAACAAACTTGCACAAGCAACGAATATGTACCCGTGCATCCCCTTGACAAATCAAATTAGAATAATGTTATATCAATGTTTTTATAAATAATGTTGTATCAATGTTGTTATAAATAATGTTGTATCAATGTTTGTATGAATAATGTTGTATGAATGTTGTTATGAATAATGTTGTATGAACGTCTAATAATCTTAGCTGTGAATAATGTTATTTAAATGTTTAAGTTTGTATTAACAGTAGAAAACACAAGATAACACTATTTAACAATGAAACAAACAACATATCACAGGACAACACAGCTGAACACAAGATAACACTGCTGAACACAAGATAACACTATTAAACAATGAAAAAAACAACATATCACAGGATAACACAGCTGAACACAAGATAACACTGCTGAACATAAGATAACACTATTTAAACAGAAATAAGCATTTCATAATTCCAAAAGATATGGTTCTGGACATTTTTCCACAAGATATGGTTCCAAAAGATATGGTTTTAATACCAAACAAAGTAAATTAAACTAAACTAGAATATCTTGTTCACGAGGTCAACTCCAAACTTTCTTCGGAAATCGATGAAGTGCTTCGCCTCCAAATATCCGCAGTGTAAACTAGAATATCTTGTTCCCATTCACTTCGACGCCGTTTCCTGCATATATAAGAAACTATATGTTAGCACATATGTGTAAACAGATGCAGATCAGTGTAAACAGATGCAGATCGTTATAAACAAGTGCAAATCAGTATACATTAGTGTATATAGGACAATTTATGTGTAAACAATAGCATATATGTGTATCCATCGCAATTCTAAATCATACTAAAACCTATAAATGCTTAAGACACCAAAATCGAAACTTTTGCTACAAAAACTACAAACATTACAAATAAAGTAACATTTTGCATAAAAAAATATCAAAGTCACAACATTATACCAAAAAAATTCAGTTTTAGTACCAAAATCGTAACTTTTGCTACAAAAACATCAAAATTGTAATATCTCCTAAAAAAACTATAAAAAATTCCAAATAAAGTAACTTTTTGTACAAGAACTAATAATGTTACAATTTTATACCAAGTACAAACATCAAAATTGTAATATCTCCTAAAAAAACTAAATAAACGAATTTTTACCTGAAAAAAAAAAAAAGAAAAATCCAAACTTTATACTAAAACCTATCAAAAAACTAAAAAAAGAACAAATATTTACACTAAATAGTGGAAGTTGAAGTGAAAGAGATATAAAACTTACTTTTTTCGAGGTCAATTCGGCCAAAGTTGCGATTTTGATACTTTGAGAGTGAGAGTGAGAGAGAATGAGGGGGGGGGGTGATGAAACGTCAAAATACAATTTTATTATGGGGGGGGGAAGATAAAGCAAGAATGTGAAAAGGGAGGAGGGAAAATGTTAGCTTTTTTCAGTAAGGGTAAAGTAGTCATTTTAGGGGGGTGGTGTGCTAGTGGGTTGCAAAAAACAAGGAGGTGTGCTCCAAGTTAAAAAAAGACTCTAAAAAGTGCCAATCTGCCAAAATTCTCGCTATTCCCCATTCCCTTGGCACCGGAACATCAAAAGTTTTGGATGAACCAAACTGGGGTCTTTTTCCTCCAACATTTTTCGTATTAGTTTCTGGTTCATAAGGATTCGACTTGTAGAAGTTGAGCGTCTTGGAGAGTGTATAGTAGTAATGGTTATCGTCTCCATGAACCTCTACAATCTTCGAATCTTGGTTCCTTCTTGAAATGTAGAGTTGATTGCGACCTCCTACGATCTTGGCAAGGCAATTTATGGAAGATGGATGATCTAAAGGAAGATCGTCAATCTTGAAAGAACCATCTTCTTCAGTGGTTGCTGTGGACAATTTCTTCACATGATCACATTTTACCTGCACCTTAATGCCTAATTGACATTTTAAAGGAAAAGGAATTGCTCAAATTGTCGATAAAGACAATCATTTGGTAGGAACAAAGATTTTTAAGCAACATTCATGTAGCCTAGTATTCTGAGCCCAATTTTACATGTAATCATGTGACAAGTCTTTACTTGCACCAAAAATTAACAGAGTTTTGAATACATCCCCTTGACTGCTTCAAGGAGAACCTCCCTGCAAAACATTGATTTGGACTACCAAAGTCGTCAAGGAAATGTCAACTTCAGTAAACAATTATTCTTCTAAAGAAACGGGTATGTTGGCCTCGTTTGAGTCCTAGTCGTTTTTCTTTTAGGACGGCTAACCAGGAATCATACAGAAACAATGGTGGAATTTGGAATGGCGTAGGGGGATGAGCGTCCCCTCTAATTTTATGCACCTCCCATTCAACAATGTCACATTTTTTACTATAGTTAGTTTAGGTGTACTACAACTTGCAGTAGTTCCCACTTCCCAGTAGTATTAATAAACATGAATATAAAGAGAGAAAGAAATAGATAACAACCTGAGAGACCATAATCATTTTGACCATCGACGCAGTCTAGGCAAGTAACAGAGCCCACAAGAACATGATTTGCAGATAAATTGTCCACCCTTGAAAGTGTCAAAGCAAAGAAAAGCATAGATGTAATTACCATCTGATTCAATGTCGCCATTGTTGAAGCTAAGCTACCCAACAAGTTGATAGTTGTACATGTAAGAAATGAATTGAAGGCATGCAGCAGCTGCTATAAATATTGTAAGGCAAAGCAGGGAGCAGTAAATGAAGGGCCCAAAGCTTGAATTGGTTGGTAGTGTTACTGAAGGCCAGACTAGTCAAATAATTACTGAGATCTCTATCTTTTAAGTTCTGATATCTTCAAATACTAACCTCGATATTACTGGACATGGCGAAAGTATGATTATTATGGCGAAAGACACTTTTGAATCAGTAGATCTGAACTATTGGAGTGGCCTATGGAGTTACAATTTGAAATCAAGTATCATCCTACACAACTAAACACAATAACAGAGTACCCATTCAAGGAAAGAAAGGATACTACAAAGATAAAACGACTTCGCTTAGCCTAGTGGTCACATATATTATGCATTCACGAGGGATAGTCGTACAGATTTTGTATAATTGAAAATCAATACGACTTGCTACGTAAATGTGGTTCAAAAGTTAGGAAAGGCTATTTAATGTCGTGTACATACTACAGAGTTGTTTTAAAAAATTAGGCAACTGCACTTAATGCCGAGCAGTGGCCTTTGGTCCTTGACCCTAGGTACAACTTTTTTGTGAAGGTAAAAGAGCAAAACAAGCATGTGTTAATGTATGGGCAACAATGTTAACAGTAATGTAACTTGCCTAAAGATGAGGTAAGTTGCCATTGGATTTGAACATCGGCGCACTGCAGCTTCCAACCTAAAGACTTCAAACCTTGAGATTAAGTTTTTGAGGAATTTTCTTAAAGCCAATTTTAACATCTGAAATCATCGACCTCCACGGAATACTGACTTCACTACCTTCATTTTTCAAATAGCTAGAAGCACTTTAATCTTAGGATGTATTAATTCACCCACAAGTTGCTCCAATCTTCAGCTGTAAATATGAACTTAGTTGCTAGTTTAGCTTCTTTCAGTGCACATGTGGGAGAATCAACACAAGTACGAAAGTGCCTAACTACCTGGAAATTATTGTTAAGATTCAGAATCCAGCCATAGTGAATTTGTGACGACTGACGAATGTAACCATTCTAACTGGAGAACCTTTATTCATCTTCCGAAAAACAGGAAAAACAAGAATTTGTGTTAGCTAAGGTGAAAACCCCACTGCCTCAGAGCATATCTAAGTAATAATCTACAGACCACATGCCACATTTTAGACACTATTTTAAATACTGCTGGAAAAGGGACAACGATAAATTTAGTCTTCCATCTTCAGAGCCAATTAAGGTGCCCGTACCTTATCTCTCTCAACGCATTTACAGAAAACATGATCCATGAATACTCACATATACTCAGTCAATTGATTCCATATTCAGAGCCCATTAAGGTGCCTGTACCTTTTCAGCTTGTATGAGAAAATTAGAGCAAAATAACCGATTCTTCTACTTTCAAGTTAGCAACAATTCTACGTCAGAAATTAGATCCAGCTCCACTTTGAGAATGGAGAAAGCTATCACACAAATAAACAATGATAAAGCCCATATACCTGTGCCTAAATTATTCTACAGCAAATGTTACTTCCTTTACCTCAAGGAAGCTAAGAAAAAGTCATTACTCCATTATGCATTCGTTAACTAATTGCAAAATTGCTTCCACCCGTTTCATCATCAGAAAATGCGACACAAACATCAACATGCAACAATGACTTTGATGAGGCACATGCCTAATCAGGTAGACTGTTTCGAGTTGAGTGCAAACACTATCTACAACACATCATACAACACACATATAACCTACAAAATACAACGCGTAGCTAAGGTAGTTAAAATCTTTAGCAGAAAAATATACTCCAAATGATACTAATTACAGAAATTTCAGATCAATTATTAAAACAATTATGATAAAACGTACTAAAGAATTATGAACTCATTATTATATCTAAATCAAATGAATAACTTTCTTCTAACAAAATGTCATAATCAGTCAACAACAGAGATACAATAGCAATACTAATCCATATAATATATGATCTAAAACATAAACGTTCAACTAAATCACCACTAACATTAATCAATAAAACCTGTCTTCCGCCAAACAGCGTTTCTAACCCGCCGGAGATCCCTCCCTTTAAGTGTCCTCCCGAAGCCTTCCAACACCGAACACGCGACCACTGGAGTCTCCCTAGCGTCCACCACCTCATGTGGAGGCAGCATCCGAACATCGAAGTTGTCATCATCATCGTCGTCATCACCATCGCCAATATGATCAATATCCCGCCGCCGTCTCCGCTCCTCCTCCATCATCGCAGACAAAATCGGCACATTCACCGGCGCAGATTGATGCAACATCTTCGCTTTATTCTCAATTAAAGGCGGCCTCCTAGGATGATGATGCGCCATAGGTATCATTCTCGATGATGACGACGAGGAAGAGGGGGAGGTCGCGGAAGCCTTGTGGTTGAACACGGAGCGAGTTTCGGAAGCCGGTAGGGCCGCGAGGATGCCGAAATTGGTGAGATGATGGCGTGGCTCGTGGTGGTGGTGGTGGTGGATGTTAGGGCTTCTAGGGGAGGCCGGTTCGGCGGAGGAGGCGAAGATGTCGTCCTCGGTGAGTTCATCTCCGACGGAGGAAGGCGGCAAGAGGGAGAAGGAGAGGTAGCGATCGGGGGGCGTGGATTTGGTGGGGTGGCGGGAGGCGGCGACGCCGCGGAGGGGTGGCTCCATGAAATGGAGGTGTACGTATACGGTGGAGGGAAGTGGTGAACCGTATACGTATAAAAACGGAGAAAAGAGTGATTTTTGGGATGATTTTGTTGAAGTTGGGGAATGATATAAACGTGTGAGAATATGAGAATGCGCGAAATAGAGAAGGGCGGCACTCTTTTAGGGGTGATAGGTTTCAGTATCTGATATTCTGATGATGCTCCCTTTTATAATTTCCTAATCAAATTCTTTTTTTAATTGATATTCCATATTTTATTACACCTCATCAAAATCAGGATTCCTAATTTATAATGTGGAGATAAAATAATGTTACATGATGCATTAGACATTTTATTTCCATTAAATATTCCCACTTGTTTAGATTATGACATGCATGCTTTTGCTAATCGGGATAATTACGGGAAATTGAATAAATAATACATTTGGATACATTTTGTTGGACTAAATAACACCTTTCAAATTTTATTGGATTAAATAACACTTTCTCATATGAAATTACTGGATTGTCCTTTTCAAATCTTCTTGGACTAAATAATACTCTTAAATTTTCAATAGTGTATATAGTTGTCTAAAAGGGTCAAAATGTGTACTGTAGCGTCTACTAATATAAACAGGAGTGTAATGATAGATGCCAGTGTATATGGGCATCTATAGGAACCTAATAAACATAACTACATTACCTCACGTTCAGTGTACATATAGACACATTCGACCATTTAATTAAAACGATAGCTAAGAAAAAGAATTCATAACTAAAGAATCAACTAAACAATTCTATTGGGCATAAACAACACAGTCTATAACGATGCCAACGAAAAGAGCACTAATAAAAGAATGTTTATAATATTTTGTATCATTAGACTCCTCTATATGGGCGTATACACTGTTAACGCCTCAAATACACCTTTAGATCCTTATAGACTCGCCTTACATTATTGAAATTTTGGGGCTGTTATTTAGTCTAAGAAAATTTGATAGCACAATTCTGAAAATTCATATAAGATGAATGATATTTAGTCCAAGAAAATTTAAAGGGTGTTACTTTCCAAAAAGATTGTCCAAATCTGTTAGTCATCTAAATTTTTTGATAATTACTTTATCGGGTCAAGTAATTACCCGATTTTCGTGGATATAAAAATAATTTTTAGGTCAATAATTTTTATACTCAAATGAGTAATAACAATACTAAAATTTTGGTATAAAGTGGATGAAAAAATGGAGTTTCATAATCAATAAATGAAGTGAAAAAATCATTAGTTTATTGTTATTACTTGCGTCCAAGTAACTAGATCAACTTTGTAACAAGTAACGAATAGCCTAATGGAAAAAGCTCTTGCTAGTGACCAAAAAGGTTATGGGTTCGAAATTCACCTCATCGCTAATTTACAAAAAAAAAAAAAAAAGTAGATGCAAAAGGTCGAAAACAAGTCCGGTTTGACGGGTTTAGACGCATGTATTTTATTGAATTGGGTCATTGCCATATTATTTTGAGTAGGGAGTAGTGTTTTCAACCCAAGATCGACTCAATAAGCAGATGGGCAGTAATCGTGTCCAAGTGTAATGTGGAGTGTAGATCGGATACCAAGTTAGCTAGTCTGCTTAGGCACTTACGATCATATGGGAGGAAATGAACAACCTATAAAATAATTTATAGCATATATGATAATTAAAATTAATGTTGTAATCTTTAACATAGTTTTTTTATAATTTTCTATGCCTCATTGAAAAGAATCCTTTTACAAAAAAATTCTAAAAAAATTATAGTATATATAAAAGGGAGAATGCAAGTACTTTAGCATAACAATCATTTGGCTTTTACTGGACACTACAAGGAAACATTATAGTGTAATAATGATTTTATTCTTTACAACTGAAAAAGAGGGGTCTAGAAGCACTTCAAAACGATCATAGGGGGCAAATTGAAATCAATGATATAGTTTAGGGGGCAAAATGCTAATTAGCCAATAGATTTTCATATTAGGAGGGACAGATGAATTTTAGTAAAAAATGTAACATATCTGACTAAGAGCATTTCCAATAAATTGCTCAAACACCTCATCATTCTATATATAGAATAGTAAAGTTTAAAAAAGTGTAAAAAACAAAAATATTAAATGTCCTAATGTATGAAAAATTTCAAAAAAAATTCCCACCAATGTACATCAAGCTTATTTATACACACTTTTCAAAATGTATTTTTATCATTAAAATATTATATTCTTCCATTTTCCCTCCAATCCCTTACTTCATTTTTCCTCCAACTTTTCGTCTTTGCATCCATCTCTTTCCTCCATTTTGCCATTGTTGTTTCCATCGCTCAAACGTAAATTTAATTCTCTCATGCTAATTATTTACTCCCTCCAATCCAAAACAAATGTATTTCTAGACATTTCACACAAATTAATAAACAATCATTACATTCACACTTTCCATCTATGCCCCTCTAAAGCAATCACTAATAATCTAATTATCACTTAACTATATGATGCAATCATTACTTTTTTGAGTTATTCTTTTTTTTATATATATAATTCAAGTTAAAACAACAGGTTATACATATTATACAAACCTAAAGAACTGAAAGACACTCCAACACACGGAACATGTCAAAAACATACATAAGATATATAGATCTAACTGAAAATAAATAAATGCGATATCTGAAATTTGGGGAGTCTCCTTGATGAAAATTGTAAGCATCCTGTAGATCCATAAATCCCAAACACGACTCATAACAACATATATTAATTCATCGTCAAAATCACGTTGTTTCCTTGAAAAGATATAAAGTAGAAGTAAAATATGATGGATTTGAAAGAGATGATATTAAAGGAAAAAGTGGTATATTGTATATTGGTTCATGTAAAATGACATTTTTTTTGAATATTGTTGAAATATCTAAAAATACATTTGTTTTGGATTGGAGAGAGTAGTAGTTATTGAACAAAAGATTCCCACACAAATCATCATTACAAATCTACAAACAACCACCCAAATCATCATTACAAGTAGGCCTGTGAGCAAACGTCTTGGTTCGAAATTATTCGACGCATTCGATTCGAAAAGATTCGGCTCGAAGTATGTTCGAAGGCATGATACTGATACCTGAACCTTGATTTTTAGGTATTTCCAAAATCGAGACGAACGGTTCGATTTAGTTCGGCTCGATCACCCCCCTCCCCCGTCATTAAATAAGAGGGTTGAACCATTGTGGACTAATATATGTATTCCTTTCAACCCACATATATTCCCACATATAAACCCTAATCACTATATATGTATTTAATGATAAAATCCTTATCAACCCACATATATTCCCTTATATGTATAGTGTACTCCTCTCATTCTTTCATCTTTACTCTCCAGATCACCCTCCCCCTCCCCTTCGGCCCTCCCTCATCTCTTCTCTTCTCAAAAGCCGTTACCCCACCCCGCTCCCCCTCATGAGGCATGCCTAGCCTTGTGATCAAACGGCTCTGTTCGAAATAGTCCGACGTATTCGACTCGAAAAGATTCGGCTCGAAGTATGTTCGAAGGCATGATACTGATACCTGAACCTTGATTTTTAGGTATTTCCAAAATCGAACGGTTCGGTTCGAAAAGGTTCGAAGGCATGATACCGAACTCGAACCTTGCAAATATTCGACTCGATTCGGCTCGATTACAGGCCTAATTACAAGTATACAACCAACCACACAAATCTTACCAACCTTTGATACACTAGATTTGCCAAGACTCCCCCGTGAGGCGTGACTAATCATCATTACAAAGTCTACAAACAACCACACAAATCTTACCAACTGTCCTCTTTCAATCTTTGTCTTATTTCTCCAACAAAACACTATTGCAAAAAGCAACAGATCTCTACTCATCAAACAATATCTACCAAATTGATTACCGCATATACCAATGAGCAAGAACGCCCAAATATGGAGTTGGTCCACCAACACTACCATAGCCGCCTCCGCCGCTGCCACAGCTGCAGCGTTTCTCATCTCCGCCAGACCACGGGATCCACATTTCGAACTCATCTCAATGGAGCTCACCTCATTCAAGCTCAACTTCCCCCTCCTCGATGCCGAATTGATCCTGACCGTTCAGGTCACTAACCCAAACATGGTATCCATTGAATACCCCGAAGCCGAGATGTCCATCTCCTACTCCGGTTCGGTACTAGGCTCGGCTGTGGTTCAAGCAGGCTCGCAGGCGGCTCGGTCTAGGAAGCTGGTGAAGCTGCCGGCTCGGCTTGGTGGGTTGCAGCTGGCTCATAAGATGAAACAGTTTGTGGTTGACGTGGCGAAGAGGGAGATGGTGCTGGATGCTTGCGTGGAGATAAGTGGGGTCGCTAAGGTTTTGTGGTGGGACCATAAGTTTAAGGTGCACGTGAATAGTCACGTGATTGTGGATCCTGTATTTCTTGATGTAATCGATCAGGAAAATGTTTCGGAAATGGAAATGTTTGTTAGTGATTGAATAATTGTACCTCTCTTGTTATTTATTTGTCTTTTTGGCAATTTATACATAGATTAAGGAGAATTAAAGATACTAAAAAGGTATATTGAAAATGTAAATCACAATCAATTGAAACTATATAATTGGTTGGTTGATAACTTCATAAGAAAAAATTATTAAAAAGTATATTGAAAATATAAATTTACAATTAATTATGCTCGAAAGACAAATATTTAGAAACAAAAAATAAAAACTAGAAAAACGAATAAAAAAGAACGGAAAGAGTATAATATTTGTAGTATTAAAGCAAAATGTTCACCATATTGAACTTTCAGTTAACATGTTGGACCTAGTCGTTATCGATTCATACCTCCTTACAACTACGGATATCTTTGTCCGCTGTAGTATAGATTTCCCTCCTTGATAGTGTAGAATTTCCTTACTTGTAGATTTCAATTAAATTAGAAAAATAACATTAACATGCTTAAGGTGACAATTAAATTTGTAAGTAGGTTACTTATAAGTAGTTAACTTTTTCTTGCTTATACATCTTATAATATAACATAAAACCATTTTTTATTGTAAGGACAGTTAACTCACTTATTATGACATGTTGATTTATATAACTTTTTTCGGCCTTTTAAAATGTAGAAGTATAATGAAGTAAGTAACTTAGTCAAAGAAAAAGAACTCTATTTTTTCTCATATATTTTGGAGAATCACTTGTAATAAATTTTGCAGCCATATATTTATTGTTGGCAAAATCAATTTATAAGTTGAGACACAAACATTCTCAAACAAACTATCTCAACTAGAGTCTAGGACTAGAGGATCACATGAAGTCCAATACGAAAAAGCCGCACATTAAACCATTTAGCCATCTTTTCGACGTGGGCTTGAGATGAACCCACTAGTCCACTACCTCCAGGCCCAATATCAGCCCTAGCGACTTAGGTTATTCATACTCAATATACTCTCATCATATAAATCTCCAGAGAAACACCAAACTAGGTTTCACTTGAAGAGCAACAAAAAAAGCAATGGCCGCCGTTACCCCAAAGAACTCCGTCCAATGCTTTGGCCGGAAGAAGACTGCCGTCGCAGTGACCCACTGCAAGCAAGGAAAGGGACTTATTAAGATCAACGGTGTCCCAATCGAGCTTCTCCAGCCCGAAATCCTCCGAGCAAAGGCTTGTGAGCCCGTTTACCTCCTAGGTACTGAGGCCTTCCGCCACGTGGACATGAGGATTCGCGTGAAGGGAGGAGGGCACACCTCCCAGATCTACGCTATCAGGCAGTCGATTGCGAAGGCTTTGGTGGCATACGCTCAGAAGTTCGAGGATGAGCAGAAGAAGAAACTCATTAAGGATATTCTCGTTAGGTATGATCGTACTCTCCTCGTTGCTGATCCCAGGAGGTGTGAGCCCAAGAAGTTTGGTGGTCGTGGTGCTCGCTCTCGTTTCCAAAAATCGTACCGTTAAGACAATTTTATCGTACTATTTATGTTGCTATCATGAACGTAGTTTCGTTAAGCATTTTGCTATGCTTTGGATTTTGTTATGGAGATTTAATCATTTGAGATATTTTGCCTTTAATTCACGTAATGTTGTGATTTTTTTCTGTTCGGCGTGTTTTTAATAATTTTAGTTTCTTTGTTTTGGTGTTTTTAGTTTACTGTTGTTTGCATATTACTATGATTATCTAAGGTTGTTTAATGAATTTGGAGTAATCAGAATGAGGATATTGTTTGCTTTTTATTATCTGAATGTTGATGTCTGAGGTGTTTTAATAGTTCTAGCTCTTATATTGTGGTGTTCTTATTATGATAATCTATGTTTGTGTAAGGAGTTTGTGATGGTGTTGTCGTTAAGGAGGATTATGTTTGGAATAATGCTATTTGGATCCAGTTTGAGTTAACTTGTGTTTGGTTCAGTGAATGTTGTGAGTTATGCTATCTGATGTTATCAGAATAGCTCTCTTGTTTGAAATTTGATCGAGCTTTTATAGTTTGTGTAAATGTAATCTTAGGTTGCTCTGAACTTAATACATTAAGCTAGCACATTTAATAAAGGTGAAGCGACATCTTTGTTTTTGAATATGTCTTGGAAAATATTTCTGTTTGGGTGTGATTAGTCAGTAGAGATGTAAACATGGTTAACAAGTTTCTATTTAATTTTCATTACACTTCCATTTGGGGTTAATGAAAAGGGGTGAATGAGATTGAAATTCGGCGAGTCATTTCGCCTCTATTCACCTCAATTTCATTGAAAAGAGATAAGATCTTTCGCTTCCTCTTATTACACCTCTTCAAACAGACTTTTAGATGATGCCTTGATGCCTGTAATGTTGATGTTTATCTAGTGTGTGTGTGTTTGAAGCTTAAACTTTTCTTGATTACTTGCTGATACTTTCTTTGGTTGTTTTGATTGTACTGAGTCTTTATTAATACAACAGTTCACTGAATTGAATTGATTAAGTTAGAACTAGCAGAATTTATGTAATGATTAGGTTGGATTGCAGTCATGAAGAACACCACAATGTTTCATTTTATCCAATGGTCAACTGCTTGATCCATTTACTCTTTTTATACATGATAAGATGATGAATTATCTGATATTGCCATTATTGTATAATGTCATTCTGATAGTTGATCCGTTGTTTTTCAGTTGAGTTGTGCATTCAACTGACTTGTGTATTATTTATGTTTCGCTATGAAGTTGTCGAAGGAAACAACTTAATCATGTTGTCTAGGATTCATATTGACTGCTATGCATGCATTCTTCCAATTTTGTTGAGACCCTTCATCTGATTGTTTGTATGTTGGTGTATGCCCTAGCTAGTTTGTCTTATGGTTTTTGATTTCACCAGAAGAACAAGCTAAGTATGAAAAGATGTAGTTGCATTTAAGAAGTCAAGATTACTAGACCAAGTAAATAGATTAGTGTTTGTAAGATTTGCTAAGAAAACAACCTCAAATTTATTAACCATCTTCTGCAAGTAGCTAGAGTGCAGCCACTCCTATTTTCAAGATAATGTGTACAAGGCATGTGCTGGGGAAGAAATAGATACAATGCACAGTTTGTGCGTTTGAAACCTACTTTCGTCTCGGGTGCCTTGCACAAACCGAACATTAATATTTTCTACATTCGAGAGGGATTAGAAAAATCAAGTACTTATTTAACAATTCATTCATTTTCTACAACAGTTGGTTATTATAAGATGAGCTGTTTAGGGACAAAAGGGTGTATCTATTGAAAAAGATAATAGTGATTATAATATCTATTAGTATCTCATATTCTGATGAAATGAGCGGAACTTGTGTTAATGAAGTGGTTAAGAGGCAAGCTCTAGTCCCTCGTTAGGTGATCCATATCTCTATTTATCTATTTCGTTTCACCAACAGTGTATATAGACCTAGTTTGACCATTTCACACTTTTGAGTATCATATATTACGAGCAAGGATCGAAATTTTGTTTCTAGACTAAGTTGGATAACTAAAATATGGAAACGTTTTAAATGTTCGAGGAAACGTTGTGAAAACGCAGTTGATGTGGACCCAAATCAATGGTATATGTTGGATCGTATATGCCTAGCCTAATGTAAACTGACCCGATCCGCTTAAAGGCCTCGGAACTTAGGGTTCCCCTATAGCCAATCATGATTGGACACGCGTCCCTCATTACGGCAAACGTTACGGGTAACACTCTTTATAAATACCTGCACAATTCCTATATTAGTTTGTGGTTGGACTCCGCCACACTTTCAGATCAATTGGCTCCAAGAAAAACCAACACCTAAAAGGCAGGCAGGTCGAAGCCACCGCTCATATCCGAGACGAACACGAATGTATCTGCACCTATCCAGCTACGCCTAGAGTCGGAACAAGACTTGCGAGAACACATCAATCAGAATAGACAGGCAGACATTTGTGAGGGCCTCTCTCGATGCCGAGACAAATCCTCTTATGCGGAGGGTAATGAGGAACATGTCGATGAGTCTCAGATGCGCATACGCAGAAAATTGACTGACAAATCATTGCCGCCGTTTGTGGTGACACTAACAAACCAGTGACATCATTCCCGTACTAGGACTCACCACGAGCGGGACTAGCATACCGCTTACTCCGCCTCTTCCTGTCAGTTACCTTTAGATTTGGACATAGAGGTGGAAAGGCGTGTGCAGGAAATTCTCCAAGCTCGCGAAGCAGCAACAAGGGATACCACACGGCAACCCGACCTATGCCTACCCCACCTCCGGTTACCATCCCTCCACCGGTAGTACCCACGGTACCAGCTGCAATGGTACATACGCCAGCCAGCGCGATACGTCCTCCGGTGGCACAAGATCCGAACATGGCTAAACTCTTACAGGAAATGGAGGCGCTCCGAAAACAAGTAGCCACCATTGCTTCGACCCGAACTCCTGTGGTTGTGGCCCACACACAAATGCCATTTTCAGATCGGTTGAAGGTCATTGTTCCCCCTCCTGGATTCGTCCTTCCCTAGTTCACCTAGTACGATGGAACCATGGATCCCCAGAAGCATCTCAAAGATTTCCTCACCCAGATGACGATGACCACCAACGAACCAGATCTTTATGCAAAGGCTTTTGCCAACAACCTTAAAGGAAAAGCGTTATACTGATATATGGAGTTACCAGACAAGTCTCTAGATACCTACAAGCAGACGGTTGTTGCTTTTATAGCTAAATGCAGCTCTAAGAGAAGTCTTGGATGAGAAGGTCGTGATGGAACAACAACAAGGGAAAAAACGAATATCTCCATGACTTCCATATAAAGTTACAACGATTTGCTGCTCGGTATACCCAGTTGCGATGCCAAAACGGTATACATGGGCTTCTTTCGCGCATTCCGTTATGGTGCGTTAAAGAAAAACATGCTCGTAGAAAAAACCCTATCTAAAGGTTAGCTTACGGCAAGTGTTCGCCAGTTCATCGAGATGGAGGAATTGAAGACTAGAGAAAAGAGTGACCCAAAGAAGGACCTCCGCGATACGGTGCTCAAGAAGGATAATACTCGGTTCCCTCATAGTCCCAAGTATGGGATCGTTTACAGAAGGCTAAGAGTCTTAATCGCACTTATTCGTACCAGCAGAATTACAAATGCAAGCATTACTTTCCCCTTCTTAATGTTGCTCTCATTGAAATGGACATATCTTTTTTTCTTCCTAACACTTTCAGTCAACTTTCCAATATCCACAACCCCATCACTATCACTAGGGCTGTGAGCGAACGTAAAACGTTCGACTCGATTCGCATTATTCGACTCGAAAAAGTTCGGTTCGTGGCTTGGTGCGCACGCTCAGTATACGCAAACGTTAAAAATGGATGTTCGACAAACTGGACCATACCGTGCGAAATCGTTCGGTCCACACTTAGCTGGTCCATATATAATATGTAGTCCAATAACCTAATAGTACTAAATACTAAAACGGTAAAACCTAAATACTTGGTTCGGATCGAACGTTTTGCGCACGGTGCGCGAACTCGGACCGAATCGAGTTGAACTTTTTCTCAAAAAATCATGCGAACTCGAACTCGAACGTAAAAAATAGATGTTCGCAATTTTCGGACCGGATCGAACGTGCGTTCGACTTAGGTGCGGACCGAACTCAAACGTGTCTACGTTCTGTATAGTTCGGTCCGTTTACAGGCCTAACTATCACTACCAGAAGTGGAATCACCACTATCAAAATCAGAATCTTCATTGTTGCTTTCATTTAACACATCATCGAAATCTGTGTCAAAATTATCAACCCAACCACTTAACCTCCTCACCTTAAATTCAACTCCATGTCTAGCATATGACCCTTTATACCTTCTTTTCTTCCTCCATTGTGTTTCACTTTCAACATATCCACCTTCAAAGACACTCTTGTGAAACGTTGATATTTCAGGCCCCTTATTTTTACTATTGCTAGCTTGACCATTTATAGGTGCCTCATACTTATTATCATCTTCATCATCTATGCCTACCTCAGTACCAATATTTTATAAGAAATTAGCAAGGTTGCTTTTTATTCACTCCTCCATCATCAAATCCATCCTACTCTATCCCAAACCTGACATCCTCTGTATCAAAATCACCATCACTTTCTTCAAAATCATCACCTTCACTAGAACCAATATATTCACTGTCATCACTATCATCCCCTTCTGCCTCTTCACCCTCACTATCCTTATCACCCTCATTACCAGCCTCACCACCCTCACCCTTCTTATTACACCCATTAATCTCTTCGTCTTCAATACTTTATTCTGTTCATGTTTTAACTTGTTCAACCTCCATAGCCTCACCATTCTAACCACACTCATCAGCCTCCATATCACCCTCAGTCTCATCCATATTAACTTGACAATCCTCATCTAAGTTAAATGGTACAACATCCAAAGAAGCATTTGAAACACTAGCACATTTTAAACCACTAACCATAAACATTGCAATACTACTGTCACTAAGCTTCAAATTACCAAATTCATCCTCATTATCAAACACATCTAACAAATCAGTGTTAGCAGCCCTGATAAAGTAAACATCAATAAACTTATGCTCATATGTCAGACTACAAAATCGGACAACATTTTTAGGAATTGCGAGTCTTCTAATCCCATCAAATACATCTACCTCAGGATGTTGATACACACATAACTTCACTTCACCATGACGAACCCCTAATCTAAAAGCCCATGCATCAATCGAACCTAATTCAAATGTATCAGCATCACAACAATCAAAAGTTTCGACCTTTCCACCTTCGTAATTGAAATTAGGATTAAATACGAATTTCCATGGTAGTGAAGCCTAACACTGAACTTATTATTATTCTCGGCATATAAAGCTCTATACACTTCATCAGTCATGGGTTCATGCTTCATGCGAACCTGACCTGCCATTAATTATGGGTTGAAATCCAAATCGAAATCGATTTGGGGAAATCGCGACTCTAACCCAAATCGTAACTATAGACAACAACACGATTTATGGATCTTTTAGGTGAATAAGAGTGATTCGAGCGAGTATTAAGTGGGTACACAAACAATAGATGTTTTCATTTGAAGTCGAAATCGAAATCGAAATCGATTTAGGAAATCGACTTTAGGGTTTTCTTGAGAAAAAGTTGAGAGACTTTTAGTTTTTCTGATTTGGTAGGTAGTGTTATGAATAATTGATTTGTGTATAAGTGTTATAAGTGTTTGATTTTATGTTTTGGCATATTATTCTCTTAAATTCCTATATTTATCCCTCAAACCCCCAAATGTTACAATTCTGCCCCAAAATCAAGTTACCTGATTAATTACCGGTTGATTTACCGGGTTACGCGGTGGCATGTGCATGTCCATGTGATTAAGGGTTTACGATGAGTGGAACCAAGCAAATTGAGTTGAAGTGGGTGGAACACAAACGAAAAATAACTTCAGTGGGTATTAAAGCCGTTAGGCCAAGATTTTACTGTACAAGACACGAAAATTCTCAAACAAATTATAAAAAGGAGAGGATCACATGTCCAATAGGGAAAAACTGCACATATAACCATTCAGCCATTTTCCCGACGTGGGCTTGAGATGAACCCACTAGTCCACTACCTCCAGCCCCAATACCAGCCCTAGCGATTTAGGTTATTCATAGTAAAATATACTCTCATAATATAAATGTCCGGTTAAACACCAAAAAACCATCCTATAAAATCAAACTAGGTTTCACTTGAAGAGCAACAAAGAAAGCAATGGCCGCCGTTACCCCAAAGAACTCCGTCCAATGCTTTGGCCGGAAGAAGACTGCCGTCGCAGTGACCCACTGCAAGCAAGGAAAGGGACTAATTAAGATCAACGGAGTCCCAATCGAGCTTCTCCAGCCCGAAATCCTCCGAGCCAAGGCTTGTGAGCCCGTCTACCTCCTCGGCACTGAGGCCTTCCGCCACGTGGACATGAGGATTCGCGTTAAGGGAGGGGGGCACACCTCCCAGATCTACGCTATCAGGCAGTCGATAGCCAAGGCTCTGGTGGCATACGCTCAGAAGTTCGAGGATGAGCAGAAGAAGAAACTCATTAAGGATATTCTCGTTAGGTATGATCGTACTCTCCTCGTTGCTGATCCCAGGAGGTGTGAGCCAAAGAAGTTTGGTGGTCGTGGTGCTCGCTCTCGTTTCCAAAAATCATACCGTTAAGTCGATTTTTATCATACTATTTATGTTGCTATCATGAATGTAGTTTCTTGAAGGATTTTGTTATGTTTTGGATTATGTTATGGAGATTTAATCATTTGAGATATTTTGCTTTTAATTCACGTAATGTTGTTATTTTTGTTGTTTGTAGTGTTTTTAATAATTATAGGTTCTTTGTTTTGGTGTTTTTTATTTCTTGTTGTTTGCATATTACTAAGCAATTTGGACTAATTGGAATGAGGATATCGTTTGATTTTAATTCGCTGAATGTTGTGATTATGCTGTATGATGTATTTTAATAGTTATAGTTCTTATATTGTGGTTATCTTATAACGATTATCAATGTTTGTGTATTTGTGATGGTTTTGTCGTTAAGGAGGATTATGTTTGGCATACTGCTATTCGAGTTTGAATTAATTTGTGTTTAGTTTAGGGAATTTTGTGAGTTATGCTATATGATGCTATCAGAATAGGTCTCTTGTGTGAAACTTGATTGAGCTTTTGTACTTTGTTTACACGGGTAAGTTTAGGTTGGTCTAAAGTTAATATATGAAGCTAGTGATGAAGGTGATTCGAAATCTTTATTTTTGAAGATATTTTGGAGTATTGTTCTGATTGGCTGTGATTAGTTAGTAGAGATGTACACATGGTTAACAAGTTTGTATTTCATTTTCATTACACTTCCGTTTGGGGTAATGAAAAAGGGGTGATGAGGTTTATTGGAATTCGGCAAGTCGTTTAGGTGCTCTGTTCATCTCAATTTCATTGAGAAGAGTTAAGATCTTCCGATTCTTATTACACCTCCACAAACAGACTGTTAGGTGATGCTTGTAATGTTGATGTTTATCTAGTGTCTGTGTTTGAAGCTTTTTCTTTTCTTGATTACTTGCTAATACTTTCGTGGTCATTTTGATTGTACTGAGTCTTTATTGAGACAACACTTCACTGAATTGAATTGATAGAACTATCAGAATTCATGTAATTAGGATGGGTTGCAGCCATGAAGAACACCACAATGTTTCATTTTATCCAACGGTCAACTGCTTGATCCATGTACTCCTTTATACATGATAAGCTGATGAGTTATCTGATATTGCCATTATGTATAGTGTCATTCTGATAGTCGATCTATTGTTTTTTAGTTGAGTTGTGCGTTCAACTGACTTGTGTATCATTTATGTTTTGCTGTGAAGTTGTTGTCGAAAGTAACAACTTATTCATGTGTTCAGGATTCACATTGACTTCTGTGCATGCGTTCATCCAATTTTGTTGAGACCCTTCATAATTGTTAGTTTGTCTTATGGTTTTAGAACAAGTTCAATATGAAAAGATGTTGTTGCATTTAAGAAGTCAAGATTATTAGACCAATTAAAGAGGTCATTGTTTGTAAGATTTGCTAAGAAAACAACCTCAAATTTTATTAACCATCTTCTGCAAGTAGATAGAGCCTAGCCACATATTTTCAAGATAATGTACTTGGGAAGAAATGAGCCCTTTAGGGAGAAAGGGGTCTTTCTATTGAAAACGATAATAGTGATTGTAATACCTAACTGTATCATATATTCTAATCAGATGAGCGAAACTTGAGTTGATAAAGTGGTTAAGAGGTGAGCTCTAATCCTCTGATTAGCTGAATCATATCTTGCGATGTACCTACTTCGTGTATATGGATTGTTAGTGTGACAATTTCGCTCTTTTGAGGATCATATATCTTTAACCTCTCAAACTTTACGAATTGGACAGTGCGACTGTGTTGGATGCTACATGTGTATTCATTAACCAAAATATTTGCATGATATCAGGATGTTGTTTTCTAGTCCAAAATATCTATTGCATTTCTGTTTTGACAAATTATATATATAGTATATAAAAAGTGGTGGGATGGAAGGATGTAAAATATCATTGAATGGAAGATGAAGAAAGTTTTCTTGAGTTTTACTTTCTCAACTTCTATTTATGGAGTCGGTCGCCAATATTAACGTTTAATCATTCCCTATCTGTAATGCATGAGTTATTCTTACGCTCCTTCCATATGAATTTAAAGACTGAAGAGTGAAGACTTCCTCTTATCACCTCAATTACGTGCTTTCATTTTTGCAACATGTAAGACTTGAATAACTTGTACATTACTTACATACAGTCGACTTTGCTTTCGGTATTCAGTATTGCTCCATATTCGATATAATCTATAAATATCAAACCCGATAAAGTATGTTATCCATACTTATTTTTACTCGGTTCATCTATAGCTTCAAATATATTTGAGCTGCAATGCTGCATAACATGGCTCGGTAGACCTGTTCGTTTCTAGACGCATTTTGTATGATATTTAGAAACAATCCAATAATTATCAATAAGATATCTATCCGGATCCGGTTGAATTATCATATACATGCTTATCAATATTTCTTATACGACACCATTAAGTCCTAATTACATATCCATTTTGATCTGGATGTATTATCTATATATAGACATGTAGAAGTTATAATGAACAACAAAATAATAAAAAAATTAAGTGAACCATAATTGTTGCAGAGCATCCTAAAATAGTAAAACCCAAAGTCTTATAAAGTTCTACCAAAGAGGTGCATTATTATTCATAGAAAATTCTACGATTGCCATTTGCGAACACTAGAGGTCGACAGTGTAACCAAACAACACCAATTGTTAGAATAAGCAAGATGAAGAACATCATAGTCTAACAATATGGTTCTTCCCCATCTATTTTGAGAGAGGGGGGGGGGGGGTGGACAAAAATGGATGTTTTTTTCTACCTATATATGTGCAATTTCTTGAATGTCATTGCTGATTTCATCTTGTTCTTCATAAACAACATTTGTTATATGAGATTCTTCTTCTTCATTTATATCTTCAACAACCTCCTCAGTATCTTTTAGATCAAAACTTTCATCATCATCATCACTTTCATCTTCGTCATAATTGGAATAATCATCATCCGAATGGACTAATTCCAGCTGCAAACGTCCATTTTCGCGGCTAGCACGTAAGAACTCTTGTTGTGGAATCCTTACTTCCTTTAGAATGAATCTACCATTTTCTCTATACGATTTGAAGCAAACAAATGGCCTGCCATTAGCTCCAATGCAAGAAATAGGTGGAGGAAACGACGACCTATTTACTCTTGATCTCCTACGATCACAATACATGTATTCCGAGTGTTCTTGAACAACATTTGCACCTTGTTTCTCCTCCCTCCTGTTTCGCCAATCAAGGATGACATTGTCATTTCCGGCTTCCTCAACTTCATCAGAGCTTTCGAACCCAAGGCCTTCCGTGCAATGAGATAGCCCTTCAGAACTCATCGACGAAAGGCTATCCCTCTGCCTATTATATGCTTTCTTTGGGCTGCTCCTGCTTGAATAATAACATGTTGGTGAATGAGGGATCTTGTTTCTCTCTTCATTGTCCCTAAAGAGCGTATCAATCCCTACTAATTGGTGGTTATTCGAGTCTGGAAATGTAGACGAAGATGATGAGGGAGAGGATGGAGGTGAGGCAGATAAGGTAGGAGTATGAGATTCAGCCTCATGCTTGTCCTTAAATTGCAATTCTCCAAATAGCTCTGCAAAAGAAGCACTACCAATGGGAGCCATTGATTTTATTGGGCTCCATGTTGATGAAAGAGATTCAAAAATTCTTGGACTTTCTGGTAATGGCTTCTCAAATATGTGTTGCAAACTTCTACAAGCTGTCATGATGATATTAATAATAATAATAATAATAATAATAATAATAATAATACAAAAGAAATTGTTCTTTGCTTTCAAGATGTTCTTTATGATGAATGTTGTTTCAGAAGATATGATGATCTATCAGCAATGACATAGAAGTTGGAGGGAGGGGGGTGGGGGGAGGTAGATGAAAAGGGAGAAATGCATGGGATGGTCATGAATGTTTTGCTGATAAAGTCAAGAATTTGTTCAAATATATATAAGTATGCTTGTTTCTTGGGGTACCATTGAACCGAAAATGTCTATTATTTCTTACTTAATGTTTTGTAGTGGGACCTACCGTGAGTACCGTCGCTATTCATAGACTCCGCATTAGGTAGATTTTGGTGTTTTGATATCTTGCAAGTCATGTCGGTCAGGTAAACCACACTACGTAAGACATGTAACATGCTCGACCAAGAAGGTATTGGTAAGAAAAATCGAATTCATGATCTTGAGGTTACAAATCTCACATACTTCACCAACTTAACTACTCTTACCGACTTTCTTACTCCGTCTTATGTCAGCAATAGCTGGCTTATTACAGATAATATCAACAAGACAAGAATGTGTTCAAACTACATGTTTGGCTTGCCTTAAAACTTGGACTTTTTTTTAGGGATAAACCAATATCTATAAGACTCCAACTCATATTGCACATGTATTATTACCATAATCTGCATTAATCTGAAGATATATACGCGCTTACTTCTTTTTATGTATTCTAGTTTCTACTACAAGTTATAAAGAAATGGTTCAAATATTGACGTAGTAAACACTTAATAAACCGTCTAAAATGTGGTGTTCTGCAAAAGTTTTCTTCAGTCTAGTATATACGCAACAACCTCTAGACAGATGGAAGGGGAACGTCCGTTTATGATCGACGAAGGGACAAAAGCCTTTCGATGTACTTATCATAAAGCACAAGACATATAAGGAGGTAATAAGGCACGGATAGAGGTAGAGGGTTATCCCGGGAGAAGTTTCCGACATCTTGCTCTTCTATTTCAGAAATGCACATCCCAGTCATTTCCCCATTCCTTTTCTTCACTTTGTGGAAATGGAACATGAAATCATTCACACAATATCAGGAATATCAAAACCAGATTCGAGAAAGATAACTTGATCACAGTTCACAAAGTTTAAGGATAATAATTCTGAACTAGCCTCAACAGAAAGGAACAGATGCGATCCATTTGTGTGGAAACAGAGAATTACATCTATTCATATGAAAATGAAAAACAAGTAACAATACTCTCATGGTGGAATACTTACAAGGTTACAGACTTACAGTAAGCTAATAAATGCTGCAAATGAAAGGCGCCATCCAATGATGTGATACACCATCACTTGAACCAAACAAATATTGCTCGACCAGATTGTTATAATGTACACAAGATGGCTGAAACAAGTCGTAATAAAATGAGCAGCACTCTAAGAACACATGCATGGATAGTGAGCTAGTTTCTCATAAATGAAGACAATATGCAAGTCACTAGTCATAATGCCAGCCAGAAAACAGAACCATTGCCCTTCCTTTAACGCCAAGCTTCAACTCGCTCGGTTATGGAGTTTATACGACTCAAGTTACTGATCACCTTGCTCTTGCTTTCGGTCACCACAGATTGAGCAATAAGTTCTTGCCCAACACTTTTTGCTTGATTGGAATCACTTGACTGCGGTATCTTACTAATCTGAGTACTCATATCCATTGAAGACTTCGAAAAACTCATAGCACCATCTCTCATTGTAGATATGATATACTCTTGATTAGGAGTTTCACATGATTCACTTCCATCAGATTCCTCAGTTGAACTTAAATCACTGATGACTCCTACATCAGAGATGTTATCCAAGTTATAGGAGTCTGATACAGTGTCAGAATCATGTTCTTCCACCGCAGTATCTGAGTCAGGCTCTTCCACTACAAAGACATGCTCGGTGGTTTCATCTGATTCAGTAACAGTTTCAAGAAGAAGTTGTGAAGGCTTCTGGTGTCCATCCTCATCTGATGGCTTCAATTGAGAAATCCGAGGAGGCTCTATAGTAGTGTCTTCTCTTTCGCGTAAGGTCCTCTCTATTAGAGTCTTTAAAAAGTTCATCACTCTGACTGCATACATCAATGCAGTCAGAGGATCTGCCATCTGCAAACAAGAGACGCGTACATAGAAGAATCTTAAGCAATTTTCACCTGCAGTTATCTGTCTTCGTAACAGTTCGATACTGAGTAATATATAGCCATTTCCATATTTTGAGGGGACACAATGTAACATCTTGTTGCTTCTGTGATTGGTTTAACTAGTACGATATATCAACTAGTACTGCATTATGTCACTCATTTTAAGATTGGGATGTCCCCTTAGTCTACCCAGTTCAGAAGAGGATTGGTATAAATTATATGTCAATAAGGAATCCTTACAATTGGGTTTTATACTCGAAACGTACATTTGGATGTGATCATGCTCTTAACGGAAGCAACTAAGAAACAATAAAGATCATGCGAGAACACTAAGGTGATGAAGGCTTACTTAACACATAACCCCCCCACCCTTGTTCCAGTTACTGATTGAAACAATAAAAGGCCCACCATCCTAGATCCTGTCATTACTTCAGAGATATGGAGTAATAGAAGTTTTTTATACTTGTTGCTCTCATTACACAGAAAACTGAGTGAAAATAATTTTAAGTATGTGGAGGACAATACCTGTGTCATATTTGGTGCAAACACCATTGCTATATTGTGTGCATTCATCTTGTTCAGATGTTCTTCTTGCACAACATCAGCCATCAAGTTTATTGCCCAATCCAATAAAGCGGTTTCTGTTGGTGGTAGTATCCTTACAAGTGCAACACACTCGTCTTCTGATTGACACTGCATTACCCGTTCTGGTGAAAGAGGATCAAGAACGCCCCTAGGCAGCTCTCTGAACCAAGTCTGTGTAGTGATTACAAGTTACAAAAGGTTACAAAGAGTATACATTTGGAAATCCTTAACCTGTTAATACTTCATGTGTTTCACATATATCTTAAAGCAAGGAAATGCAAAGTTCGCCAATTCTTGTAAGTTGGAAGCTGTTGGGAGACCGTTTTCATTCTCTAAGGGGTTCCCTTCTAAAAATTATCTAGATGTCTAACTAACACAGCCAGCAGAGAGAACACACATAATAGCATGTACTGTGAGAATTCAATACTAGTACACTCTATGTAGATTCAACTTCCATATAATAAGTAAATAATATGCAACATTTTATTTTTCCCAACGTTTAGAGAAGAAGGACAGAGACTATTTACTTCTGTTATTCACTATTACGTTTAGTCTAATTTATCAAAAATCTAAGTTTATACATCATTCTCATCAAGCAAATCGTAGAGATAACTTCAGTAACAACATTTCCACTTTGACTACTAAGTTTGATGAAACTAGAATATGGATGGTTGGCGATCCAACTGCACTTGATTGCAGATGTTACCATTCCCACTTGATTGCTAGCACCTAACTATATAATTATTTGACTGTTAGATGGATGTAATCACACAGTTGAAAACATTATTCCGTGTCTATAATCAAAGGTTTGTAGACTTATAAAACAATAACTGATCTTTTGAATCTTCTATCGATGACTAACTCTGTAGTGCCACATATCATGTACTTTTCATGCTGTACACATTATCATGTGAAGCTGATCCCATACAGCCGAATGCGAAGAAAACTAGTTGATTGAAAGCATAGACCTTATTAACAAAATTAGACTAACCAAATCAGGAGAACAAGGATAGACATTGATCCTTTGAAAATATCCTTATAGCTGATTTCATATACAAATAAAAAATGCCTTGCCTAATTTATACCTTGATAAGGCCTGCCAGACAATGTACATCAATGTCCTCTGGAACAACGCCCCTATTTAGTTGGTCCCTTACATATTCATTCTGACTGTTTTCACCATTTATTCTGAAAATTCCTTCTGCCTGCATGAATACATTGATCACGTAGCTAGGTAATGATTTACAATTGAAATTTTATAGACATATCCAAACTTATTAAAGTGCTACGTCATAAAACTTGTTCAGTATGACGCATTATAATAACAATGAATATGATGCTAAACATTGATGGGTGATATTAAGACAGTAATTGAGCACCTGAAGACCTCTATGGCCATACAATCGCCTTTGCATTAACAGGAGGATTGTTGGAATACTGTTTCCTCTGTGATCAAACGATAACTGCATGGACTCTGTCGACACTCCAAAGACCGTTGTACTGCAGATTTTTATATCATGAGTCCGTGACAGATAAGTTAAGATGAAATGTCCTTGTAGTCATAGCCATTATACTAAATCATCTTAACAAATGATCAATGAAACCTATGCTTGAGAGAACAAAGGCATAAAATCTTTTTTGTCAGCTTCTTTATTAAGTAGCAATAGTGAACACGGTAAAAGCACCATCAGCCATAGGAAAAAGGAGTGTTCTGAAGAACATTGAAGTGCATCTAAAAGCGAAAAATAACGTGAAATTTTAAATCTGTTATTTAATTTATGCATCATTAAGAGGCAGCAATTAGTGAGCAATGGGTGGCTAGTGGCTACCATAGGGAATTGTTCTTATAGAATAGATCTGCACATGCCTTTGACATAGTGAGTGTTTTGATAAGCTTTACCAGAGCTCTTTCAGGAGTTTATATATCTAGATCACGATTTCCTTTGGTAGTTGTTGGAAATAGGCTCACCAAACACCCTCATAAACTCTAGGTTCAGCAACTTCTTTTGTAATCATTAACTGTTCTATGTTAGTTGACCTAGCCAAGATAATGGCCACATGCCTAAAAGATACTCGCAGCCACGTCACAGTTTCAATTGGAATAATTATATGTTCTGTGTTTATTGACTCTAGTCCAAAGTTGTGAACAGCGTTTAGCGGTGTGTAGCAGCGAAGCTCCAAAAATCCGTTATTGCGCAGCTATTTACCACTATTCGCCGCTATTTTCCACGGTATACTGCGATGTGGTGTAGTGCTAAGCTACTGTGACGCGCTGCTATACCGCGATTGCACCGCTAGTTATTCACAACTATGCTCTAGTCACTGTTTGCTATCAGAAATCAATTGATGGCAATTGAAGGAGTTCATCAGAGCCATCTTAATGATCTTTAACACTGTAAATTGAAACATTGGTGTTTAGGCTGTTCTGCCCATAGCAGGTAATATATAAGTTTCCGATCCATGTGAAAACTTCCAATCATGCTCAAGAAAGCAACCTTAGCAACTCTTCTTAGTTTCACAAAAGAGTACTACTAGTGAACATACTAACTTTATTATGGCTTAGTCTTGAGTTCCATAGTATCTAAAATTCCAGGAGATGGATAGTACTGGGAAAGGATAATTTACTCAGTCTTATTTTTAGAAGGTAACTCATTGACGACTGATGAATGTAAGTAAGTAAGTTATATCATTTATATAAGTATGAAGCAACCATCTTCCTCGAGAAGCTTCATAATTTTATATAGAGCGAAGTCTTATAGTTAATAATTATATATAGAACAAGGGAAACTCCTGATATAATAAGAGGCTGTATCACATACATGGTTGGTGAACGATCCAGAAACCACTCAACAAGTACAAAAGTACAGTTTCAGGAGTTTAAACTATCTAAGCAGAATCTAGAAGATGATCAACATTTAATGATTGTCAAAAGTAAGAGGCTTGAATTTCCAGCACAAGGTATGTTGTGCATCAGTGAGGGGACATGGTTCTCGTAGGAGAAGTCGCTAAGTGGTCTTGGGGCAAGATGAAGTCACGAGGTGGTAGAGAACGAGAGGTGTAGTCAAAGGTATCAACCACTATCTATAATTAACATGTTATCATGCATGATTTCTTAAAACTAATAGACCTTCACAAACTTTGGGCCAATTTAGTTGAGAAAGAGATCACAATTCAAGAAAATCACTAGATCTCAGAAATACTCAACTGAAACAATTATGTAATGCACTAATGCAAAAATCACATATGCTACCCAAAATTGTCACATTTCTTACTAGATGAAAGAACACAACACAAGGAAGGAGTACAATAAATTCAACACTAATTACCAAATACAATAGACATATACCGCAATTTAGACTGTACATAAGCAAGCTTATGATTCACCGCAATTTAACCGAAAACTTGGAAAAGCCGATGCAAACAATAAGTCCACTCAACAGCGTATCTAAATCATTCAATATAGACAAATCATGAAACACCAATCAACCACAACGAAACCAACAACATTCACAAAGGCAAAACCACATATAACTATAAACAAATCAAATTATCATTAAAAATAACCAGAAACATAAATAAAGATCCAACATAAACCAAGCAAAAATGTACCTGGCACTAGGGGGCCTTCTAGGCACCTCAGGCTCAAATTCAATAGGCAAACCCAAGAAGCCATTAAACCTATCAAAAGTCACATGGGCAACATGCTGAACATCAGTAGGCCATCCAATCTCCATTCCACCATCACCGCCTCCGCCTCCGCCTCCAACTCCACCTCCACTAGTAGTACACATGGCCTCTTCCCTCCCTGTTTTGCAAGCCATCCAAAAACTCTTCCTAAACAATGTAACCAGAAGAGCTAATAATGACAACTGATTACTACTATTCCTACTACTACTCTCTATAACTTCTCCTTCTTCTAGACCCTCATTATCACCATGTGAACCCCCACAAACAACACCTTCATTAAACAATGTGGCAGTGGATATTGAAGAGGGGGAGGATGAAGAAGGCGAGGAGTGGAGCACCTCAGTCATTTTACAACCAAATGGGGTCAATAAAAATGGGTTCTTGAAGCTTTCTTGGAATAAAGAATGGATTTTTTAATGATAAAAATCAATTCTTGGAGATTTTTTGTGATTAAAGAATGAAGATATTGAGGAAATTCGACTAAGAAAGAAGATTATTTGCGAGCGAGTCACATTTTGGTGGGTAATTGGATCGATGAAATGGTGAAGAGAGTGGAGGACGTGAGGAACATCAAGTGATTATTCCAAGAATCTTTTATCTTTCTTCTGTTTGTATGTTCTGGCAAACTTGAACAAGTCGAATGAGTTGGACTAAGGACGAAGATCATTAATTGGAAAGGCTGGTTTAGTACTTACAATTGACGTTTTTATAATTAAAATTGACGTTTTTATTTTTTCAAATTGAACTTGATATAAATAAATTTAAATTATTTAATAATTAGGGTAAATTATTTAATAACTTCTTTAAAATAATCTTTAAATTTTTTTTATTTAATGCCTTTATCAATTTTAGGAAGGTGTTTTAGTTTTGAAATTTCAATTATTTAATGCTTATACTGGGTCAGGTTCGACTGACGAAATCGGTGGAGGACGATTGTACTTCTTTATGGTGGAGCACTACCGCATACGATGAGGATTTTGGGGGTGGGGGTGGACGGTGAGGATTTTGGGGGTGCGTGGACTTGATTTCAAGCTTTAAGACGATGAGTAAGGTGAAAGGGGTGGGGTGGGTCTAAGGTTGAAGATGATGTTTTAATGGGGTTGGGTTAAATATTTGAGGTTGGGTTAGTTTATATTAAGTTGAGTTAGTTTTAAGTGTAGTTTGACTATTTTGTCCTCTATTTAAATTTTAAAATCTGAGAAATTAAAAAAGTTGTGAAAAACGAAAGTTCATATGCCAATTTTGGGGTTCAGGTGCCTATTTGTTACACAAAGGTCATCAGGTGCCTATTTGAAAATTAAAAAAAAATCAGGTGCCCAGATCAAATTAAGCCCCTATTGTATAAAAATAAAAGTAAGAAATCACTATATATTCCACTATTTGCTCCATGACTATGAATTAGGAAATTGTGATTGGTGGGCCACGTGGCCATTCAATATTTTTTCGTTCAATAATTTTTTTGTCCAATCAAATAATATGAAGTGCTGCTCTTGCATCTCTATATACCAACGATACTAATTCATTATTTTTCTGTATCATAATTTTTTTTATTAACATACATTAACTCAAACCAGAAATTATATATTTTTTTATTCTTTCTTTCTCCTTATATCATTACAATTTACAACCATAATCACATAAGAAAAACATAATCTTACTTAGAATTACTTATTATTATTATAATGATACACCAAAAATATAAAAATAGATATCAAATTATAATTTTTGTTATTCCTAAATTAAATTAATATTCTTCTCAAATATCAAAATATCATAGTAAACAAAATGCAATTATTTAAAAATAATAAAATCAGCAACTTGTAAATCAAATCTTGGAGTTATTTAATATGAAGATGAAAATTATTTTAATATCATAGTAAACAAACTCAAATTATATTAATATGAAGATGAAATAATAAAATTTGAATAAATTAATAAATGAAATTTTATTTACAAAGTTACTTTATTTGTGATAATTTTATCCCAAAAATATAAAAATAAACATTGAATTACAACTTTTATTATTGTTAAATTAAAGCAAGGTAAGAATGTTATAATAAAAAATATGTAAATAATATGTAAATATATAAAAGAACCTACAAGAAAGGGAGAGTGGTTGATTGAGTTTGGGAAAGAAGATAGGGAGGAAGCTTGGGAGCTTCCCCCAAATGAATTCCTTAAATTTTAATGTGGGCCAGCTCATGATAGGGAATCTGAAATAGTATACTTTTTCTGTTTTTACATTCTTTATTACCGATATTTGCACTAAGAAGTAATTTAAGCATTCTAGTGTGAATGCTCTGGACACATACATTTTCAATAGTTTTGCCTTCAATTACATATTTAAATATGCACTGACGATATTCAAAAGCTTTCAAATTTGAATCATAAACTTTTATTGTTTTACTTAATTCCCGTCATCATAATTGACTTTTTTCCTTATTGATAAGATACTAAAATTCTTAAATTTTTTAACATACATTATTATAATATGAATATATAATATATATACGTGTATATATATGGGTAGGGTCTACCCTATATCAACAACCCGACCCTTACCGTCCGGGTTTTGAATGATAAAACCCATAACCCGACCCTTACCCGAAATGAACCCAAAAAACCCGACCCTAATGTTGGGTTGGGTATCTGTCGAGCTGGGTCAAAATTGACATCCCTATTCTCAATTCTTCATAAAATTAGGAAAATAAATTGTTTTTTGAATTTTGAATAGATAATCTTACCATATATAATATGGGAATGGATGAATTAGTTATTTAAAATGCCCCATGTTCTTAATTCTCCATAAAATTAAGAAAATAAATTGTTTTTTGAATTTTAAATAAATAATTTCATATAATCTACCTATATATACTCACTAAATGTAATTGGGGTAAGAGAATTATAAGTTATTTTTTGAAGTTCCATTTTACTATTCCCTAATATGCATAAAAATATTGATCATCATTTTATAAAAATGGCTTTGCAAATATCTTATGTTATTTTGCACATTAAAATTAAATTAAGATAAAAATAGTATAACATAGGGTATATTTATCAATTAATCAAAAATCATATATTACAAATATTGATAAATTAATTACACACAGGTTGGACTGTGTATAAACATCTAATTTCCAAACAGTAGGACAAGGGAGATGAACTACAATTGTTATTAATGCTCAATAAGATGTTTTGTCTATGATAAACGTTAAGAAAAATTGGTTGAAAATTTTCCTTTAAAATTTAATGAAAAGATTTTTTTTCATAAATTAGCAATGAGGTGAGCATGATTTTCTGGTCACTAGCAAAACTCTTTTCCACTAGGCTATTCGATTACTTTCATTTTCAAGTTTACAAGTTGTCATATGCCCTTATTAAAAAAATCGTTCCCCCACCCATAAGATCACCGATCAGCCGACCCCCATCCCCACCAACCGTTTAGCAGCATCCCCTCCCCCACTATAAAGTCACCGATCACCCTTTCCCCCTCCCCTATCATTCTCCAACTGTGCTAGTAAAATTGTGAAAATAAGATATTAATTGACGGTCTTATGTGTGTTATGGTTCATTCGACCACTATAATAGCACCATCCACGAAGTTGACAGTGGCGGGGGATCAGGGTGGTCGGATAAGAGGGTTTCTAGTCGGAGGTGGTAATCGGTGGAGGGTTGGGTGGGGGAGAGGGGCGGAAAATGGTGGGAGTGGGGATTGATTTTTATTTATTTTTATTTAAAAGAAACTCCAATATATTATATCTAATTTAAATTAATTTTAAATATTTATTATATACTAAATTTCTATTTTATCCTTTATTAAGTTTAAAATCTGCCAATTCTAACGAAAAAATGAGACGAACTCTCCGAAACAATCAGTGTGAGTAATTTAAAAGGCAAATTGTCCGATTTTAAAATTCCTAAGGACAAATTGCCGAGATCGTGAACATTGAGGGACATTATCTACTCCTCATTGAATAAATTAATGACTTATGCAGATTAAAAAAGAAAACAAGCATCTAAATTTGGCAAATTAGTTTCTAAAGAACATTTTGATATGAATACACGTGTAAGAGTGTGTAGGTGACAGGTTCCAGATAGATCATACTAGAAAACACATGGAGCCCACGTGTTCGAATTACCAAATCCAACTTTGCATTCCAAAAATATTGTCAGATTATTCCCTTATCTCCTCCTAATAGTACAACTCTACACCTAAATATTCTGTTGTTAAATACGATATAAAATAGTTTTAAAATTAGAAGAAGAAAATAAATAAATAAAAATCAGAAAATGGCAAATGAAATTGGTGAAAAAGATGGAATTATTGATGAAGAAAATCATGTAAGTTACAAAGATGCACTTCTTGATGGAGAACCTCAACAACCTGAGTTCCATCCTGACCCTTCTATTATTGAGACTATTCATCATCACCACAACAAAAAGGTATTTTCAAGATAATCAACATTTCTTATGCTACTTTCTATATCTTTGTTTCAAATTGAACTCCAATATCATTAAAGAAGAAGAAGAGTTTTAATTGTAATTTGATGTTTTTATATTTAGTGGCCCTTTCGAATTGCTATTAACATCCTTTGTTGATGTATGATGCATGCCACGCCCGAGTTATATTTGCGTGCTAACTAATTTAACTTTTGTGTTAACTAATTGAAAACTAGCATAATCAAATTCTGTTAAAAATTAAAATAATTGAAAATAGATGATTCAATCATTTAAACGTGAAATGGACGGGACATGGAACCAGTTGATCACCTAACTTTAACTTTCAAAAGGTCCCATTTGATCACCTAATTTTTCAAATCGCTTCCATTCAGCACATTCTTTACTAATAATGCTAATTATGAACCAATTACATCACGTGATAGTCTATCAGGGGCAATTTAGTAATTTCACGTCTTAATTTAATTTTCTGAAAAAGAGTTTAATCTCATTAAAACAAACTAAATCCTCAAGTCACTTGATGGGCTATTTTAATGGGATGAATTAGGGATTGGATATATTTGAATGGGAAGATGTGAAATTACTAAATTGTTCGTAATTAATAACCGGGTGATGGGCACGTGACATAATTAGTCCATAATTATCATTATTAGTGAAAAATGTGGTGAATGAGAACGATTTAAGAAATTAGGTGATCAACTGGACATTTCAAAAATTAGGTGATCTGGTTTCATGTCCCAAAGTTAAGTGATATCTTAGCCGTTTGCTATAATTTAAATATAGTTAACACAACATTGATGTCAGATTACTTAACATCCAAGAAATGACTTATAAGAACATCTCTACAACTACTTAGGTGTCTATCGCCTGTCGCGATGTCTTAAGTAGTATTTTTGTAATTTAGACGATAGTGCTTATTAATTATTATGATGTTTTTTGTGCTATTTAAGCCATTTTTCAGTGTTCTCTAAGCTAAATAAATTTTGTAGTAGTAGTTCTTATAAAAAACTTCAACCAAAATTAAAATGTGAACTACTAGATTATGTCTTAGGGGCAGATTAGGTAAGGTTACGCTTAAGAACAAATTCTAAATCATTTTTCACTATTTGATGTCATAATTCATGATATGTCTTTTTTTGTTGTAAATTTTTGGTTTTTACAAATTGTTGGACAACTAATATTTGTGTGATTCTAATTTCTTTTATATATGAAGAAGGAGAGGCAGGCAGGGGGTGAAAATGGAAATAATAAGAATGATGGGCTACAAAATCTAAAGACAAGTTTACTAATTTCGGGGGCAGTGATTGTTGTTATTGGAGTTATATGTGTGGTAGCTAAGAAGATTAAGGAGAAGACATGATCATATTTTCCTATATTTCATGCTTACTTTCGGTTCTAGTGCTATTTTCTGTGTAACAAGTGCAGTAATAATTAATCAATTTATTTATCTCCCCCTCCACTGTTTGTCATCATTTTGTCTTTGACTTTACACATCTAATCATTTTTAGCTTCTTCCCCAAACCACCGATTACTAATGCTAGGATGATTAATAGCCTAGTGATATTTAATTCGAGCTTTTAGTAAGAGGTTGTTGTCGTGGGCACCTCGGAGAAAGAGAGACGAAATGAATTCTTCATAAATAAATCGACACATGGCTGGAAACAGTACACATAAAGCCATCAATAGTAAACACTTGATAATACTCAAGTGGTCATAGACTCATCACCCATCTTTCATCTTGCTGTGTTATGCGTGCAATGATTTGATACTTAGGCGAATCATATTGGTTCATGTCTTTTCCTACATTCATATAATATCAAGTCTACACGACAACGTTTATCTTGTATCATTTCTTGCTTGTTGTTTGAGTAGGTCGTAAATAGCACATGAATGAGCAAGATCATGAAAGCTCCACTCGAAAATTAGGGGCGAAGATGAAGCAATGTATTGATGAAACTTATTTCTTCTGCTTCAATATTCGTAGTTTACATTCGAGAGACGGTTCGACTGTGTTCTATACAACGCACATTCTTCACTAAAAAGGATCGAGCTCTTATATATGCAGTGCCATGAAAATGTTTTGCCATGGAGATAAGGCTCTTGGTTGAATCTAATATCTGTGCTTGAACTTATGTTTCAGCTTGAAATATTCGATTCGAAGATTAAGCTTAACCGAAGTGGACTATAGGTTCAATTTGAGTAGGAACCTTTTCTGACCAAGCGAAACCTAAGTGAATTCCAACTGTTCAACTAAATGACTCGGATGTTCTAGTTGAAGTCAAGCCAAGTTGAATTCGAGTTTACCCTATTCAGATTCGCCTACAACATTTAGACAAAATGCGTACTTGTACGGGTCTTGTGAAACGGCAACTTAACTGCAAAAGTACGTAGTCAACAAAGACATTACATTTTTTTATTCGAAAATCTCCAATTTCAGTCTTTCATACATTTACCTGAACCGAGTGTACTCTATTACCGACCAAGTGAGCACGCTAGGCCTTCTACTTATATAGCCATCTATCCTCATGGGCCATGGGTGGCGGGCGAGTGCAAGTCTGGAGGAATAATGAGTAAATTTTGAGCACTTTTCTAGTTGGCTAGGTGTACAGTTTACTAAATAAAAGTGAAGGATCTCGTTGAGACCTGAATATACTACAAAATCGATAGAGGTCCTATAACATGACTAAGATACAGCAGATTCAGAAACCACCGACTGACTCACTGCAGAAATTTTCGCTTCAAGTATACTTGCAACTACAATCTTTCAAGAAAACAGATAAAACATCATTGTACCTCCTCTCTTCTCAGTCACTTGAGTCATCCTCATCGTCAGCATTTTCAGCCTCTCCACTGTTGCTATTTCTTGCAGGTGACTCCTTTCTCTTACCTTTATCTTTCAATTCCTTTGCCTTTAGAGATTCAGATTTCTTCCCGGCATTATTTTTCCTGACCTCTGCAATATATGAACAGATGGATAAATATAAGAGTAACGGAATCAGCTCAGTTTGGTAACAGTTAAAGTCGCCTCTTGCCCTAAGGTATTTTCAAATGACTGAAGCATTCACATAAGGTTGTAAGCAGGCCAATAAGATAAGGTGCGGAAGTTGATAGGAATTGTGGAAGAACATAATCGTTGAGTTGTAACCGGAGACTACTAAAGTAATTGTGGGAGTTAATCAGAATGATAGAACATAGGTACTTGTAGCGATACGTATACAATGTACTTCCAACTTTGATCATCCACCTCAACTACCTGAAATACATAATTGATAGCAGGCAGACAACCAAACACATTGTTCTTATATCAATAGAAGAGAACAAAGAGGCAACCTAACAACAAAATGGACTCTGCCTCTGCGATGTTACCCACCTCCCAAAATATATCCCAAAGTGGGCAAAAAATATGACGTTAATATCAACTGAGCCTGTATATTTTAGTCATTTCTTTCTTTCTTGTTTGTATGGATGCGAAAGCCTATGAACAAACTGCAACCAGGCTAATCCATTGCTAATGTACTTATTGGGAATTTGCCAACTACAAACCAGATAAACCTATAAGATTATGGACGCAAAAAATCGATCAACTAGATAACCAGATAAACCTAAAAGATTGTGGATGCTCTCTCCAAATTAAGACTTTTTATCCATTCCTCTTTAATGAAGAGCTCATAGTGACTATAGAAGAATGGTGCACCAACATGAAGGATGGTTTGGCATGCGCCTTTAGGAAGCCAAACAATTCATATAGAAATATCTCAAATAGATTGTACACATGTAAATAATAAAGAAGATCAAATATTAAATGAGCAACACTATCTACAATGAAGACGTTTAAGCAGATACAATCTTGCCGACATTTATTTAAAACTTCGTGTGGTACTTGGAGCTTCGACGAATTGATTACAGTACAGTCAGGTTAAGTGCACGCACGGATACATGTGACATGATTAAGGTAGCATCCACAAAAGTGACAGAACATCAGTACATACATTTTAGGGCACAAAGCACCAAACCCTTAGTATCAAAACAAAAAAGTGCATTCAAACTATACCATTGACCCTTTAATGTCTAGATTTAAGAAGCGACCTTATTTGGTTCTAATTAGTTTGTTAGAGTTAGAATGAATCCACACCCCGTTCTTTGGATCAACACAACTAGGTCAAGCCAGCTCTAGTTCTCATCATAATCAATATCATAAGCTTAGAACTCCATCAGCATATATTTCAATTTCAGTAAGTTAAATTTCAGGTACTAGACCAATAACTGATGAAGGTAACTGTTTAGATAACTATTTACCTGCGAGAGATGCTCTGAGAGGATCAATAAAGTCAAAAAATTCCATCTCCTCAAGCGCTTTAAACACATCTTCTGCATTTACGGTTTGCCTTTTCGCCTCTTTACATATATCATTCGCACTATAAATAAATAAAAATGAAACATGACAAACTTTATTCAACAAATAAATTACTCCACAGTCACTCCATCCATAAAACATTGTCCAATTTTAAATTTGTGTCATTGACTTAATACATTTGAAATTCAATTATATCCCTATATTCATTGAAAAATACATCAAACGCTAATAGTTTTATGGAACTACACTAATTACATGACAATTTTGATTCAAAATCAACGTCAAGCATACTAAGCTACAAAACATATCGAACGCTTGTAATTCTAATGAACTATACTAAATACATGATATTTTATTTAAACATCATATTCATGCAATCTAATTAAAGCTACAAATATGTTAATTTTGACTTAAGCGTACTAAATAAAGCTATAAGGTATTTTATTATTGACCATTCAAAATCAAACTGGACAATATTTTTGGACAATTTAGGGTTTTAAGATAAAATGAGCGTAGAAAGGCAATAAAGAGTGATTACGTGGCGGATAGGTAGTGGATGAAGATGCGAGAGCTTTCGGAGAAGGCGATGAGAGCTTCACGTTGCACGGAGATCTCGGACTCCTTCGAGAGTTGCGAGAGTTTCTCCTTCACTATTCGCCGGATTATGGTCTTCGGAAGATCGTTTATTTCAACTTCTGGCTCCACCGTTGATCCGACGTTGACCGCCGCTTTCTCCGGCTCCGTTTCTGTATTATTCGTCATCTTCCTAGAGCTTCTCTTCTATCTTTGGGAGGCGCGTAAGTATATACTGCAGTTTCCCGCGCAATAACGATTTGCTGATTAGTAGTACTAAGACCAGAGGTGATTATGTAATATTTCAAAAATAAAATAGTTTCTTACATTATTATTATTATTTCTTTTTTTTTTGTAAATTACCGATGAGGTGAGTTTCGAACCAGTACATTTGATTGGGTAATACTACATTTGATTGGGTACTAATTTTTAAGTACATCATTTCCAACATATACACTACATTTGATTGGGTAATACTATTTTCACGCCACAAAGCAATCCATCCGAACGCACAAAATGCACGCTCGATGTAGGCAACGGGCAAATGACCTTGTTCATGTCCTACGTTTTGCAGAAGTAGATTTGCAAGTTGAATGTTCACTCCAGTCGAATAACAAGAGATGTATTGGTGTGCTCACATGTCAAAACATCTGAATTCACCACTAAATTCCTTCTAGAATGTCACTCCAGTCGTAAAAGAAACAAAAGCACACTGTCAAGTTCATTGGCATGTCGATTTTAATACAAATATCTATCAGAATTATGTTAACATATATATATATATATATATAGAAAAATGGTTTCACCTTACAAACATACACAGGTTAACCTAAGAGGTTACAGTTTCACAAATTAACAAATATGCCTTGGAACGCTTTTAACACGGTTCCTCAGAGCTAAAAGTCTTTCAACAACCATTCTCATATAAATGTTTCCATGTAAATGATATAGCTAATTTGAGTCATTGATCACGAATCCGTAAGCACTTTCTGGAATTCAATACTCTTATGATTTAGATTCAGAATGAGAAGATCCTTCTTCAGGAGACAAAAAGCGGACAACGACAATTGTGGTATTATCTGCACTGCCTCTTTGATATGCTTCCTGCAGAAGCCTTTTGGCTGCATCCTCTGAATCTTGAATTGGCTTCACCATGGACACAGCCTCCTGATGATAATTGATTATTAGGCGAATAAAATATTGTAAGTATGGAGCCTAGCATACAGGGTTAAGTGGCTTAGACAATCAACCCATTAGTATACTCTGCATGTCTTTGGGAGCAACAAGAATTGAAAACTATGCATATTTATATGGACATCTTTGTTCAAATGAACAATTTTGCATTACAACGGGAGCTAAATGCAAACCGAACCAATGACTTACATCATTTGACACCACATCCCAAAGACCATCGCTAGCAAGGATAAGAAATTCAAGGGTATCATCCACTTTCTCTTCCTGTGTATTATAAAGAAAAATACCAGGTGTAAGTGCACCATATGTAACCGCTGCTAGAGAATCAAAGAAGAAAAACTACAAGGTTCCAAGAGCAGCTATTCTATGCTACTGAGACTACTATTAGCGTAAGAGTTATGGAAGTACCTGTATTTCTGGATCAGCAACCACATATTGCTTCAAAAGTCTGTCACCAAAAGCACGGGAGACAGCAAGAACACCTCCCACTCTCCAAGTTCCTGCAGGACAATAACTTGAATTAAATAATTGATCATGAAACTACACTTTTGCTCAAAGGTCAGAACAGCTTTACCTGCCCACATCACAAAACCTCCAGCATCTTCAATCCTTTGTCGCTCATCTGTTTGGTCAGGTTTATGATCTCGAGAAACAGCAAATGCTAAGACAATAGGAAACAATGGTCAGTTTGAGAAATTTGCTTATCGGAGAGTAAAAAAAAATGTGATCCCATTTCATATAGTCTAAACCATGGAGGAGAATGTTTATTTTGTTGTAGACTATCATAAACTTCTAATACATAAAGACTATAACAAAATGACTTCATACATAAGTGATCTTCTTTACAGATTTAAATGAGACATTCGACTTGAAAAATGGCTTATAGGATGTTAATCTCCGATGACATAAACAACCTGATTAACTTCTATCAGAAGCTTATGATAACAAACACTTAAGGCTTCGCCTCTAAATATTGAGGAAACAAAAGAGTAACTAAGGCCTAGGGGATGTAGTTAAAATGTTGAACCTTACCTTTTCCACCTCTGCTGATAACAGCTCTAGAGTCTCCTACATTTGCAACCAGCAGACGGTCACCAACGAGAATCGCAGTGGAAGCAGTTGATCCAGCATCTCTGTTCTGAGTGATATCTGACTTGAGAAATTCGGAGTCTGTCTGGTTATAAGTCTCAGCTGCAGGAAGATCAAGAACAGATCGATCAAGGTTCTACCCCACGACGAAATTCAGCAAATAAAGAAGGTGAAACTATCATACCAATAGCAGATTTAGTATCAGAAATAAACTTGGGATGTTTGATCAGATTATTGAAAAGATTCTGTTTCACGTATTCAGCAGCCCGGGCACCACCATGGCCTGTAAAAGTTTCAATGTACCAATTTACAACTTTTTCTCTTTAAATGCATATAAAGGAACATAATCGCCAAAGGATAGTGAACAAACCATCAAAGACCCCAAAGAGACCAACTATCTCTCCATCGACACCATCAATTCTCGTCTCATAGAAATCCTCCATTGAGGATCTCTTCCCTGGGGCGCTTGCGTAACCATAGCTGAACGTTCCGTTGTTACTATCATGAACAAATAGAAACTATGAAACAATACCCTCATAAAACAAAAAAGTAAACCAATACGAAAACGTTCCCTACAACGCGAAATGCAGAGAACAATACCTAAGCCCGCCACCGCTAACTGGGGTATTATCGACCCGTACTTGAGTAGACTCCGACGACACAGAATTTAAATAACCCATTCTATGTAAAGTTGTATCCTCTTCGCTCTGATATCACCGGATTTTCTATATAAACAAATCACATACACTATGAGATATGATTAAAATCATGTTACAAATAAACAAAACTCGCTAATAATAACAGCCTAATGTCATATATAATTTTATTTATCAATTTGTTATCTGCTCTGCAAAACCCCCAGCAACTATATACATCAAAAAATAATCCAACAAAATATGAGATATGATTGAATATATTTCATTCTAAAAAAAATCATATTAATCATGAAAGCAAAACAACATGATTATCAAACAAATCCCTCGAATTTGTATTGCAAATGTTTGTTGTATATTCCATAAATAGAATATTAGTTTTGATTTATGATATTGATCTATTACAAGTAATCAAATAAACAAAAACAGGAAAATGATAAATAAATGATGTACCTTATGATTGAAAAATAATAAGAATGAATCTGGGATTTGGATGAAATGAGAAAAAGGGATTATGTATGTGAATAAGTATGAGAATATATATTTAGAGAAACATGAAATTGAATGATTGCAGGTTAGTCAAATAATGGACGCTGACAAAACAAGCCACGTCACTTAATATGTTTGACTTTCCTTACAATTGCAGCTAGTGTCTGAATATCGTCATACCATTAATCAATGGGTTCAGACACAAATTGTACTCTATTTTTTTCTTTTGTCTTTCTTGAATGATCATTGAATTGAAAAAATTGAATTAATCTAAAATTTAGAAAATAATTGTTTCACCTTAACCTCAAATACTTGTATTTTTTATTTTTGAGTATATGGGACCATGACTATTTCAATTAAATGCAAAAAATAAATAAGACAGTAAAAATTCCTTGTTTTATAGGTCAATTCTTTAAATATTTAAGAAGTATCCATTTTATAAATTAATAGAATTTTATATTTTTTTGGGCAGTAAGAAAATCTTACAATTGCAATTTATTGGTCCATTTTTTATTTTATTTCTAAATTAAATCGTCGCTTTGTTTATAACTTTAAAAAGAACCACCCACTGCCCCTTACAATGAGAATCGAAACATGTCAGTGGAAGACTCCTAACCACTAGATCATTCGATATTTTTCATTTCGCTTACAACTTGATATTGCTTCAAGAAAAACAAATATCTTGTATTATCTAT
>CM016562.1:7344425-7445623 GCA_003412495.2 Echium plantagineum | reverse complement strand
AAAGCATTCTGTCGTATTGCACAAAGAAATGCTGTGTAACATAAACAGCATAAAAATCTTGAAACATACAATTAAATTTACAAACACTAGAGGATAAATACATCGGCTACTGTACGCTTTTATTTACATATGCTGATTATAAACCTTGTAGTTTCTTCATTTATATATAATATATATATATACTGCAACACTTCAAATGAGGAGATTGAGGCAAACATGATGATCAACAAATCGTCTATAAAATATGATGATGATATCTGCACGAATGCAACCTGATGCCTCCACAAGAAAGAGCGATTACAATGTACACGAGAAGAACAATCAAGCACACTAACAACATCCTGCCAACAATGAAAATACAAAATTATGATTTGAACAATTGGAGGAAAGGGATATTATATAATATACCTAAAAAAAAATATCAGGATTCATGTTTAATCATGGAAAGCAATAGGCAAGTGTCTTTCAAAATTTTCTGTACTATCAATTTAAAATACAGCATGTTCATCGTTGCAGCTTGAGTAATGACAAGGAGTAAAAACTCAAACTATCTTCTTAAACAAGAGCACAGTAAATCACTCACAAGATCCTGGCATTTTTCATCCAAAGAGCTCGGCGGAGTCGTTTTGACTGTTTCCTAAAGTGAAAAGCACGCCCTTGCATTGTTGCTGTTTTATCAACAAGAAGCACAATCCTGTCTCCTCTGTCCAGTATTTTATCAATATTATCTACCATGATGGTTCGGAGCTGAATATTGAACATTTGAACGTGTTAATATGAAAATTATGACTAATCGAAGATCACAAACAATTACTGACTTTTTTAAAAATAAAAATCATAAATTACTCGACAATGGCAAAACATTGGTAGGATTTCTTAGGATTCCCATAATGATGAATCCCTATGGAACCTCCCTCACACGGCAAAAGAACCTCCACCCTTCAGTTTTTTTCAATTTCGGAGTTGATAACCGCCAATTGAGGGAACTCTAGGACTACTATAGTAGAAGAGGATGGCATGATATCTGTTTTTATAGAAAAATTGACTTGCCTCGCCAACTTCACTTCTTACACGAGTTAGAGTATCTGCACGAGCATTGCTACAAAAGAACTCCATTTGTTGATGCAAGACTCTGGAGAATTCATCATTCATAGCATAAGGAGGTGCATAAGATGCAACTTTTCCATAGTTTTTCATAAATCTCATGTGAATATCCTCCAAATACAGAAAAGGTATCCTCCCTGAATAATTCAAAAGACATACAAATCAAATACAAGTTATAGAGACATTAAGATCTCAAGAAGTCATCTCTAAGTTAAATTAGTAAAAAATGAGACAATACAACACCTTTCATTGTCCTTCAACCTTAATGTAAAATTAATCAGAAAAATCCAACCATCACATCAAATACAGCAACGCTCAATTTGATGACGGGAAAGAACACTAGAAACTCGTTAGTTACCAAATCAATTAACAATGGAAGGACAAAAGTTCCATACTTAGAATAAAAACTTGGAGAACAAAAATTCACCGATAGAAGCACACAAGTTCACAATTAATCTTGACGTGAAGTTCATCAGTATCAAAAGATCTATTAAATAGTATAACATTTTGAAGAAGTGTTAAGATACACCTCCCACATCGGAATCGGAAGTCGGTGTCCTCCCGGGTTAGTATATAAGATCTTGGGCTACTCCCTCTATTGCCAATTGGTTTTAGAGTGGAACCCCATAGACTCTTATCATGGTATCAGAGCCAGGCCCGAGTTATTGAGGCACGTGTGTGTTAAGATACACCTCCCACATCGGAAGTCGGTGTCCTCCCGGGTTAGTATATAAGATCTTGGGCTACTCCCTCTGATGTGGACCCCACTTCATGGGTATATAGATATATATATCTATAGCCCAGCCCGTCTGGTAGACTTTGATCCAACTAGACATCTTTGGCAGACGCGATCTGCATAAGGGCCCACGGGCGTATAGGGTTTAAACCTCACCCAATAAGAAGGAGACACGTATCCCTTCTAGGGCGAGATTGGTGGAAGCATCTCACTATAAATACTGGGCTCATTTCCCCAGACAAGGTATGTGCTATTTACCCTAAACTACAACCTTTCAAACACCGTTGACTGACTTGATCGTCGGAGTGTTTGTGGTCGTACCCCGACCACGCTTTCAGGTCGATGCCGCCCAAGACACGCAATACAAGCAAAGCCACTTCTTCTCGTCCACCCATTCACAAGGGCACTCAGACTATGTCCCGCCAAGGGCCACAGCCTGACGGTGCTGCTAGGGACCTGCGGACACAGCTTAGCAAAGGTAAGGGAGTTGCAAGCGGACGAGACGAAGGAGATCGAGGATCTCAAAGTGCACCGGATCTGAGGGATCAGTTAAATAGGGTTCGTCAGAATAACCCATCCGCTCATTCCAGGGCCGTGTCGCAACAGTTAAGAGACGAGATACGTGAAGGAGTCGGGGAGTCCCAGATGTGCCGACGGGGCGAATCTCGTGGCAAATCATTGGCGCCGTCTGTGGGGAATTTAAGCTTTAAATGTATTGGGGAGACTATGGCTCGGAAGTCCGTCAACGAGGGTCTTCCAATGATTCCATTATATGAGGGATCGTCTAGCTTTACCACCGTAAACGATATCCTCTTCGTCGTGACGGTCCTTCCTTCTCCGAACGTAACATCCAGGTCCACCTCTCCTACTGGGAAAATGGAATGCCCAGTGAATCCCGTAAGAGGTGTGCGTATGGGCTGTATGAGAGACCTGGGCAATTGAAGCGCATCAAAAGTACGCAAGTATAGTACGTCCACGGAGCTGCCCGTATCTACTAGCATGCGTTCCACTTCCACATTAGCTATTATAGGCATTATAACCAACGGATCTTCATGGGGCAATTCTATCCCCTCTAACTCTTTATCCTCAAACACGATCGGGGCCGTACAAGGTGCCTGGACCTGATTGGTTGAGAATATATCTCTGCGAGCATACTTTTTACGGGCATTTCGTGAATCGCCACCACCTGCCCTGCCCCCAGAGATTGTTTCGATCCGCCTACGAACTGGTGGAGGTGAACGATCTCTTCGCTCAGGTGGGTTAGGATCACGTCCATTTCCCCCTGTTCTCGTATACTCCTTTAAATGTCCCCTTTGAATCAGCCTTTCGATTTCTGCTTTTAGTGTCCTGCACTCCTCAGTATCGTGACCGTGTTCTCTGTGATAATCGCAATATTTGTTTCGGTCCCGTTTTGCCGGTGCTGTACTTAGGCGTTTTGGCTTGGGAAGGAGATTTTGATCAGCAATGGCAATAAAGATTTTAGAGATGGACGTGTTCAAAGGTGTCCGAACGGGATCTGCGTCGCTTGTCCCCTGACCCATGCGATCGGAGTCGCGTTTGGGAGGGGGAGAGTATGTTTTCCTCTTATATGGGGGCGTAAAGTACGCTCCTCTGTCGCGTTGCAATCTTTCCCAGACTTTGGACTTTGGGGGAGATCGCGCGCGTTCTTTTTTGGGGGGAAACTCGCGAGTCTCCCGTTTGATTTCTTTCTTTTCTCGGGCCTTTAATTCTTCCACATCAATGAATTGACGGACCCTGGCAGTCAATTCATCCTTCGACAGGTTCTTTTCAAAAAGTAGATTTTTCTTAAGAGGCCCATATTGAAGTGCTCTAAAGAAAGCCATGTATGCCGTTTTGGAGTCGCAGTTGGGAATATTGAGTAAGACATCATTGTATCTTTTGTGAAAGTCTCGCAGAGACTCGTTTTTACCCTGCTGCATTTCCATCAGAACTTTTTCATCTACTGTCTCTCTGATGGCGGCTCCAAACTTAGCCAAGAAGGCGGTGGCCGTTTGGGCATACGTATCCAAGGATTTCGGCGGAAGCTCCATATACCAATCCAGTGCTTTGCCTTTGAGACTATTGGCGAAAGCTTTGGCTAGCAAGTCTGGCTCGTTTGTGGCCATGGTCATTTGTGTAAGAAATCCTTTAAGGTGCTTCTGAGGATCGGTTGTACCGTCATATTGCGTGAACTGTGGTAACACGAATCCTGGGGGAGGTGTTACGGCGTGCAAACGGTCAGAGAATGGCATCTGGGTGTGAGCGACGACCGGCTGCGTACGGGACGCAGACATGGAAGTAACTTGTTGCCGTAGCAGCGCCATCTCTTGTAACAACTGGGCCATGACCGGATCAGAAGCTGTTGATTGTGGTGGGGGAGGTATGACTGGTGGCGGGGTTGGAGGTATGTTGATGACTGGGATTTTTGCCGTGGCAGCTGCATCCCTTGCCTCCAATTCGAGGCGTACGCGACGGCGTACCTCTCTGTCAATTTCCTCCCCAATGTTGAGGCCAGCCAGGAGGGAGGCCTCTGGTTCGTGACGGGAGTCCGCATTGTGAGCTCGAGCTTGAGAACGGTGCGGCATATTAATTCAACTATCAGAAAAATAGTTACGCAAGGTTCAAGATACGCTTCGCATTTCACTATGCGAAAAATCTTACCTTTCAACTATCACGAAAAATAGTTACGCAAGGTTCAAGATACGCTTCGCATTTCACTATGCGAAAAATCTTACCTTTCAACTATCAGAAAAATAGTTACGCAAGGTTCAAGATACGCTCCGCATTTCACTATGCGAAAAATCTTACCTTTCAACTATCACGAAAAATAGTTACGCAAGGTTCAAGATACGCTTCGCATTTCACTGCGAAAAATCTTACCTTTCAACTATCACGTAAACTAGTAACAAGCAGTTCAAGGTGCGCTTCGTATCTCATTATGCGAAAACCTTAACTTTACACACTATCTTCGTTAAAATAAAGGTCAAGGACCGCTTCACATTTCACTATGTGAACAACCTTACCTTCCAACTATTACGAAACATAGTTGCACAAAGTTCAAGGTACGTTTCGTATTCCACTATGCGAAAGACCTTAACTTTGCACAGTAAATCTAATCGATAAAGTTCATGGTACGCTTCGTATTTTATCATACGAAAACCTTAAACTTTATTCACTATCCTCGTCAAAGTCCAAACGGTACACTTTCGCGTTTTCGATACACGAATCACCGTCACAACTTTAGGCGTCATCCTCGTTATCATCGTTCAAGACTTTGTAAAAACATGTTAAAACACAGTTTTACAAGGGGGCAAGGGATATACAAGCGAATGACGTACGAGGGAATAAACAAATGAGCACAGATTATAGTCAAGGCGATAGAAGGAAGATGAAACCGAAATTCATTACATTAAAATTACCAAGTACGCTATCCAGAAAATATGCAGAAATAAAAGTATTGTTTAGTTACAGACGGTCAGGATTGTTAAAAATAGTGTAGAAATCAAGAGCGGTCTTGAGCAGCTTCAAACCAGGCTGGGTCCAGCTCGTTCTGCGCTTTGAACTCTTCCAACTTCTCAGCCAAGACAGGCAGCTCGTCAGAGTATGCCTCCACGAAAGATGTCAGGCATTCAGCCATTTCCACCCTCGCTGCGAATGTTACCTTGTCACTGTTCGCATACTCCTCCACAGCTGCATTAATCAGCCCTGGCTGATCAGATTGAAGTTGAGCCAGAGCCGCGGACGCCTCAGCTGCTTCTGCCTGGGCCGCGGCAGTCACCTTCTCCGCCTCCTCCGCTCTCAGTAGGGCTGCGTCTCGAGCTTCTTGGGATTCAGTTATGCTCTGGGACCATGTCCCCTGCTCGGATTGCAGTTTAGCAACCTCCACTTCAAGCTCTTCCACCCGAGCCCGATACCTCCTTGCCTCCAACACGGCCTCCTCATGGAGTTTTACCTGCTCCGCCTCGTGCTCCAGCATAATGTCCATTTTATGCAGAGCCGCGGAACACTCATCGTCTTTCGTGTGGAAAGCACGCTCTGCTAAGCTGGAACGGCGAGCCATGGCAAACACTCCGTGTGCAGCCTATAGAATTGAAGGGCGTGAGATAAAAGATAGGTGTTAAAAAGCCAAGACGAGAGAGGTACCTTCATAAGCATATACATAACAGCTTCGCCCTGAGACTCCGCATCCTTAGCATCTACGAAGGGGGCAATCTCCGCAGGAGTAATCAAGGGTTGAAAGGCTTGCATCGCCTGCTGGGGAGTATAAGTGAAGGTGGACCGATCTATCTCTATCCCAGCTGGACGAACAGTGTAGGGAGCACGGCTGAGGCATAGAGAGGCTGGCAGAGGAGGAGGCTGGAAAGCCGGATTCTTAAAACGGGACTTCAACATGCGAGACTGCTCAGCGACACGGGGAGGCGTATCATAGGAGGAAGGTGAACGAGCAGCCTCAACAGATGAAGCCCTCGAAGTAGGAGCTTCAGACGATTCCCCTCTTACGTTCGTAGACGGGGGGGCAGATGGAATAATGGGTGAGGGTGTAGATTGGGTGGAAACGGAGGCCCGCGCCACAGGAGAAGATACAACCACTGGAGAAGGAGGGGGGATGACCGTAGAAGAGGCCCCGGCCGCCTTAGCCGCCTTATTCCTTTTGAAAATTGAGGGACGTAAGATAGTTTGTACCGCTGGCCGCTTCTGACCTCGAGACGAAGAAGGCTTGAGGGTAGAGGGTGTAAAAGTTGAAGGGATGGTAGAAGGATCAGTTACGGCGCGTGCTTTGACGGGAGCAGGGAATAAGGGGACTCGATCCCCTGCCATGGCATCCAGCTCCACGCGAGACGGATCCTCCGTGGCGGTTGCAGCTGATAAAACGGCCACTGAAAAAGAGAAAACAAAGTTACAAATGCAAGTAAGAATAATAAGGCTGAAATATAATAAAGGTCATGTCTATACCCCAGTCAGGCTCGGCGTCTTCAAACTCTTTCGACGGCACCAAGCCCGCCCGGATCAGTACGCCCTCTTCGACAAATAAAACCCACTGAAGGGGCGGGTTAAACTCCTTAATTATTTTCAACCTAAAGGAGGATTCGACGGCAGAAGTAGAGACGCTCCCCAAACGCCCGATGTCCTTACGAGGCACAGGTTTAAGAGGGACGTCTGTACTCATGCCACCCCTTAACATGACCCAACGGTTGTGCCATCTCCTATCTTGAATTTTATTGGGACGCACGAAGATGGCTGCCCCGGCGGGAGTGGTGGAAAAAGTTACTAAGCTATCGGCTTTGTGAACTATGTTATAATTCTCTTTGAAAAGAGAAACGGTTGGCTCTACATCTACGACTCTACAGGCAACTTGAAAAGCAGTTAGTAATAGCCAGGAGCCGGGATGGATTTGAATAGGGGAGACAGGTATGGAGCGGAGGAGATTCTCTACGAAGCGGGACATGGGCAAACGAAGTCCTAACGTAAAGTTCTCTATATACATAGGGGTCCATCCATCCTCATACGACTCCAGGGTCTCGTCAGCATGAGGAAGTCGCATCTCAACGAAATCAGGGATGGAAAAATACTCCCGGAAACCGCTTAAATGCCGTTCCTCGATAATGGAAGGCAACGAGTGTCTAAGGTAAGTCGGACCGAGAGGGTTCTTACCTTTGGATTTCTTGGGAGCCACTCCCTCGTTAGGCCCCGAGGTGGAAACTTCAAGTAATTGAAGTCTCCCATGAACCGTCACCGTCTCGTCTGGCGAGACCTCCTGACCTTGCGAGGCCTCCTGGAGAGAGAACAATAATATGACGATGAGAACTTGGACAGCAGGCATTAAAACAATCAAAGGTAAACAGAATGTCGGGACCCTACCTCACGAGGCGGTTCCGGGATCGGGTCAACAGCCTCTGTTGTAGAATGCACAATGTCTTCGTCGACATCGATCACCGGAGTGTTAGAATCGTCGTTAGCCATTAAGGGGAGATCTACAAAGGGAAGATGGGATGTCAGCGCGTCAATAATAGCTCACACGCGTCAAAAGAGACAGGTGGCAGAAGATGAAAAGTTTCTTTGATTTTCCCGCCCAAAAGATGAACAGTTGCCAGGACTGTTCATCTTCCAGAAAGAAAACGGTTCACCGGGAATTACCTTCTCCGGCGACCGGAAACAGCCATAACCACCATAATAGTTCGGAAAAGATTCAAAAAAGCACCAAAAAGAGCACACAGTTATTCACTAAACAAGTTCATTCCCCTATCTTATACATTTCCACACATTACAACACACCAAGGAGTACATTAAACATGCCCCAAATCGGTATTTCATAGAATTCTACCATCATTCTCAAGATTACAACATAATCATGCAGAACAATATACATCATACAAGAAAAGGGAAAAAGTGTACTACCTGGTGTGATGAAGATAAGGAAAGGATGACAGAAAGAGGAAATAACCGGTGACAGCAAATAACTTAAAAGAAGAGAGTTTGGAAGATGTAAATGAGAAATGAGGAAATGAAGAAGAAACAACACCTTTTATAGGGATATAATGGAGACGAAGCGGGCCAGGGATTCCATACGGACACGCGTATACATATTGACGAATGTCCCATAAAGAGGGATCCAGCTGTCTTTCGTACCAAGGATCCATTTCTCGATCGTCACCCGCAAACGAGACGTGGGAGGGATTCTCGAGAAATGGTGGGGGCAATGATGTGGACCCCACTTCATGGGTATATAGATATATATATCTATAGCCCAGCCCGTCTGGTAGACTTTGATCCAACTAGACATCTTTGGCAGACGCGATCTGCATAAGGGCCCACGGGCGTATAGGGTTTAAACCTCACCCAATAAGAAGGAGACACGTATCCCTTCTAGGGCGAGATTGGTGGAAGCATCTCACTATAAATACTGGGCTCATTTCCCCAGACAAGGTATGTGCTATTTACCCTAAACTACAACCTTTCAAACACCGTTGACTGACTTGATCGTCGGAGTGTTTGTGGTCGTACCCCGGCCACGCTTTCAGGTCGATGCCGCCCAAGACACGCAATACAAGCAAAGCCACTTCTTCTCGTCCACCCATTCACAAGGGCACTCAGACTATGTCCCGCCAAGGGCCACAGCCTGACGGTGCTGCTAGGGACCTGCGGACACAGCTTAGCAAAGGTAAGGGAGTTGCAAGCGGACGAGACGAAGGAGATCGAGGATCTCAAAGTGCACCGGATCTGAGGGATCAGTTAAATAGGGTTCGTCAGAATAACCCATCCGCTCATTCCAGGGCCGTGTCGCAACAGTTAAGAGACGAGATACGTGAAGGAGTCGGGGAGTCCCAGATGTGCCGACGGGGCGAATCTCGTGGCAAATCACCCTCTATTGCCAATTGGTTTTAGAGTGGAACCCCATAGACTCTTATCAAGAAGACCTCTCGAATTCCGTTGTTCCTTCATCCCAAAATCATCGAGTTTGAGTTTCAATGGTCACAAATAATTTTGCTACCAATTTGCTTTGATCAACCACAAAAAAAGTTCAAAATTATACTATCCTTCTGGGACACAGCTACTAAACTTAGATCAAGAACCTCAAAATTTCCAGCTCCTAATATCCATCAATTATTAAGCTGAATCAACTACCAATTCCCTAAACAACATTAACAATCGAAAACACATATCTGCAATGTTTAATGCTACCTCCATCCCTAAAAAATATAGTCCAACCTCTATTTTCTAGGTGTTGAATTTTTGAACTTTGACCTCAAATAAATTTTATGTTGTACTCCATCCGTTCTCTTTTACTTGTCGTTCTAGCTATTTGCACATAGATTAAGAAAAATTAAAAGAGAGTCAAAAACTACATTGGAAATATAAAATTACAATCAATTGACATTATATAATTGGTTGATTGATAAACTCAATGCAAAAAATAATTAAAAGGTACATTGAAAATATAAATTTGTAATTGATTATGCTAGAATGACAACTATTTAGAAACAAAAATTTGAGGCTACAACCACAAGTAAAAGAGAACGGAGGGAATATAATTTTTGTAAATAATATTCTCCAAAATATAGTACTTTCACATTATTTTACTACTAACATCCTAATATTTGATCAAATAATGCGAGTCAATTAATATATCAAATTTCAACTACTGAAAAAAGTAAACTGGACCATCCAAGGAATTAGGAGGGGGGGGGGGGGGGGGTGGCATTGTATAGGGAGAGAAAGAGTGTATACTTCCGAAGTTATCATTGGCCATACAAAGGAAGATAACACCATCCGATCTTAGTATATGAAAAATGTATCCGTCTTGTGAGAAGCATATACGCGATTCAGTCTCCGCCGGAAGCTTATCCAGAATCCGACGCGCCACCGCCGGAGTGTTCCCCGCCACCGCACTGAACTCTGCCAGTACGGTGGTGGAACGAGCTACTAAAGCGTACAGTATCGGCATCTCTTAATGAATTGAAGTTGTGAAGGTTGAAGAAACTGGACAATCTTTTTGGGACAAATGGAGGACTAGTCTGGTGGCGGGTTGCTGTCCAAGCTGAGTCAGTTGGGTTGCTAGTTACTATTTTACCCCTTATGCCCCCCGAATTTGAATTACCAAGAAATTTTCAAGTTTAGTTTGGGGGCAAACTAATCTTTTTTAACTTATCTTACTTCAAGTATGTAGTTAAACCAAGCCCAAGCATACTATTTAAGTGAGATTGATTATATAAATATTACGATTCCATGCAGCCAATATATGATTAGTTTTATTAATTTTTTTCACACTTGAAGTTTGTAAATGAGCTCCCACTAAAAATGCGCGTCAAGTCAAATATTTTAGTATTATATCAAATATTATCAATAATAGGCTCGTTGATTAATATTGACATGGCTATCACAAAATTTAAAAATCTATAAAGGACTAAAAGCTTTCAATGGTTCAATTGCATTCCTAGAGAGGGAGTCAGGGAACCTTGACAATGTTACCAGATTTGCAAGACTAAATGACACTTGAGAATATGCTAACCATACAATCCACATATATTACAAAGGGTAAGTTTCATTACACAATAACTTTCAACTTACACTACATAACAACTTAACTCACAAACCACAATATAATATTACAAGCAACCAAAGCGATACTTCGTTTTGTTAGTAACTAAGGGATGCCAATGATGGGGATGAAAGGAAAGTAATAGCTTGTGGGTGCTATTCCCCATTCCCTTGGCAATGGAACATCAAAAGTTTTGGATGAACCAAACTGGGATCTTTTTCCTCCTACGTTTTTCGTATTAGTTTCTGGTTCATAAGGGTTAGACTTGTAGAAGTTGAGCGTCTTGGAGAGTGTATAGTAGTAATGGTTATCGTCTCCATGAACCTCTACAATCTTTGAATCTTGGTTCCTTCTTGAAATGTAGAGTTGATTGCGACCTCCTACGATCTTGGCAAGGCAATTTATGGAAGATGGATGATCTAAAGGAAGATCGTCAATCTTGAAAGAACCATCTTCTTCAGTGGTTGCTGTGGACAATTTCTTCACATGATCACATTTTACCTGCACCTTAATGCCTAATTGACATTTTAAAGGAAAAGGAATTGCTCAAATTGTCGATAAAGACAATCATTTGGTAGGAACAAAGATTTGTAAGTAACATTCATGTAGCCTATTATTCTGAGCTCAATTTTACATGTAATCATGTGACAAGTCTTTACTTGCACAAAAATTTAACAGAGTTTTGAGTATATCTCCTTGACTGCTTCAAGGAGAACCTCCCTGCAAACATTCATTTGGACTACCAAAGTCGTCAAGGAAATGTCAGCTTCAGTAAACAATTATTCTTCTAAGGAAACGTGTAGGTTGGCCTCGTTTGAGTCCTAGTCGTTTTTCTTTTAGGACGGCTAACCAGGAATCATACAGAAACAATGGTGGAATTTGGAATGGCGTAGGGGGATGAGCGTCCCCTCTAATTTTATGCGCCTCCCATTCAACAATGTCACGTTTTTTACTATAGTTAGTTTAGGTGTACTCCAACTTGCAGTAGTTCCCACTTCCCAGTAGTATTAATAAACATGAATATAAAGAGAGAAAGAAATAGATAACCTGAGAGACCATAGTCATTTGAACCATCGACGCAGTCTAGGCAAGTAACAGAGCCCACAAGAACATGATTTGCAGAAAAATTGTCCACCCTTGAAAGTGTCAAAGCAAAGAAAAGCATAGATGTAATTACCATCTGATTCAATGTCGCCATTGTTGAAGCTAAGCTACCCAACAAGTTGATAGTTGTACATGTAAGAAATGAATTGAAGGCATGCAGCAGCTGCTATAAATATTGTAAGGCAAAGCAGGGAGCAGTAAATGAAGGGCCCAAAGCTTGAATTGGTTGGTAGTGTTACTGAAGGCCAGACTAGTCAAATAATTACTGAGATCTCTATCTTTTAAGTTCTGATATCTTCAAATACTAACCTCGATATTACTGGACATGGCGACAGTATAATTATTACGGCGAAAGACACTTTTGAATCAGTAGATCTGAACTATTGGAGTGGCCTATGGAGTTACAATTTGAAATCAAGTATCATCCTACACAACTAAACACGATAACAGAGTACCCATTCAAGGACAGAAAGGATACTACAAAGATAAAACGACTTCGCTTAGCCTAGTGGTCACATATATTATGCATTCACGAGGGATAGTCGTACAGATTTTGAATAATTGAAAATCAATACGACTTGCTACGTAAATGTGGTTCAAAAGTTAGGAAAGGCTATTTAATGTCGTGTACATACTACAGAGTTGTTTTGAAAAATTAGGCAACTGCACTTAATGCCGAGCAGTGGCCTTTGGTCCTTGACCCTAGGTACAACTTTTTTGTGAAGGTAAAAGAGCAAAACAAGCATGTGTTAATGTATGGGCAACAATGTTAACAGTAATGTAACTTGCCTAAAGATGAGGTAAGTTGCCATTGGATTTGAACATCGGCGCACTGCAGCTTCCAACCTAAAGACTTCAAACCTTGAGATTGAGTTTTTGAGGAATTTTCTTAAAGCCAATTTTAACATCTGAAATCATCGACCTCCACGGAATACTGACTTCACTACCTTCATTTTTCAAATAGCTAGAAGCACTTTAATCTTAGGATGTATTAATTCACCCACAAGTTGCTCCAATCTTCAGCTGTAAATATGAACTTGGTTGCTAGTTTAGCTTCTTTCAGTGCACATGTGGGAGAATCAACACAAGTACGAAAGTGCCTAACTACCTGGAAATTATTGTTAAGATTCAGAATCCAGCCATTGTGACGACTGACGAATGTAACCATTCTAACTGGAGAACCTTTATTCATCTTCCGAAAAACAGGAAAAACAAGAATATGTATTAGCTAAGGTGAAAACCCCACTGCCTCAGAGCATATCTAAGTAATAATCTACAGACCACATGCCACATTTTAGACACTATTTTAAATACTGCTGGAAAAGGGACAACGATAAATTTAGTCTTCCATCTTCAGAGCCAATTAAGGTGCCCGTACCTTATCTCTCTCAACGCATTTACAGAAAACATGATCCATGAATACTCACATATACACAGTCAATTGATTCCATATTCAGAGCCCATTAAGGTGCCTGTACCTTTTCAGCTTGTATGAGAAAATTAGAGCAAAATAACCGATTCTTCTACTTTCAAGTTAGCAACAATTCTACGTCAGAAATTAGATCCAGCTCCACTTTGAGAATGGAGAAAGCTGTCACACAAATAAACAATGATAAAGCCCATATACCTGTGCCTAAATTATTCTACAGCAAATGTTACTTCCTTTACCTCAAGGAAGCTAAGAAAAAGTCATTACTCCATTATGCATTCGTTAACTAATTGCAAAATTGCTTCCACCCGTCTCATCATCAGAAAATGAGACACAAACATCAACATGCAGCAATGACTTTGATGAGGCACATGCCTAATCAGGTTAACGTAGAGTCGGTAAGGCAGGGAGACTGTTTCGAGTTGAGTGCAAACACTATCTACAACACATCATACAACACACATATAACCTACAAAATACAACGCGTAGCTAAGGTAGTTAAAATCTTTAGCAGAAAAATATACTCCAAATGATACTAATTACAGAAATTTCAGATCAATTATTAAAACAATTATGATAAAACGTACTAAAGAATTATGAACTCATTATTATATCTAAATCAAATGAATAACTTTCTTCTAACAAAATGTCATAATCAGTCAACAACAAAGATACAATAGCAATACTAATCCATATAATATATGATCTAAAACATAAACGTTCAACTAAATCACCACTAACATTAATCAATAAAACCTGTCTTCCGCCAAACAGCGTTTCTAACCCGCCGGAGATCCCTCCCTTTAAGTGTCCTCCCGAAGCCTTCCAACACCGAACACGCTACCACTGGAGTCTCCCTAGCGTCCACCACCTCATGTGGAGGCAGCATCCGAACATCGAAGTTGTCATCATCATCGTCGTCATCACCATCGCCAATATGATCAATATCGCGCCGCCGTCTCCGCTCCTCCTCCATCATCGCAGACAAAATCGGCACATTCACCGGCGCAGATTGATGCAACATCTTCGCTTTATTCTCAATTAAAGGCGGCCTCCTAGGATGATGATGCGCCATAGGTATCATTCTCGATGATGACGACGAGGAAGAGGGGGAGGTCGCGTTAGCCTTGTGGTTGAACACGGAGCGAGTTTCGGAAGCAGGTAGGGCCGCGAGGATGCCGAAATTGGTGAGATGATGGCGTGGCTCGTGGTGGTGGTGGTGGATGTTAGGGCTTCTAGGGGAGGCCGGTTCGGCGGAGGAGGCGAAGATGTCGTCCTCGGTGAGTTCATCTCCGACGGAGGAAGGCGGCAAGAGGGAGAAGGAGAGGTAGCGATCGGGGGGCGTGGATTTGGTGGGGTGGCGGGAGGCGGCGACGCCGCGGAGGGGTGGCTCCATGAAATGGAGGTGTACGTATACGGTGGAGGGAAGTGGTGAACCGTATACGTATAAAAACGGAGAAAAGAGTGATTTTTGGGATGATTTTGTTGAAGTTGGGGAATGATATAAACGTGTGAGAATATGAGAATGCGCGAAATAGAGAAGGGCGGCACTCTTTTAGGGGTGATAGGTTTCAGTATCTGATATTCTGATGATGCTCCCTTTTATAATTTCCTAATCAAATTCTTTTTTTAATTGATATTCCATATTTTATTACACCTCATCAAAATCAGGATTCCTTATTTATAATGTGGAGTATTATACAGGAATATAATCAAGTATAAAATAATGTTACATGATGCATTAGACATTTTATTTCCTTTAAATATACCCCATTTGTTTAGATTATGGCATGCATGCTTTTGCTAATCGGGATAATTACGGGAAATTGAATAAATAATACATTTGGATAGATATTATTGGACTAAATAACACCTTTCAAATTTTATTGGATTAAATAACACTTTCTCATATGAAACTACTGAATTGTATTTTTCAAATTTTTCTGGACTAAATAATACTCCTAAATTTTCAATAGCGTATATAGTTGTCTGAAATGGTTAAAATATGTATACATGAGTCTAATGATAGATGTCAGTGTATATGGGCATCTATAGGAATCTAATAAACATAACTACATCACCTCACGTGTACATATAGATACATTCGACCATTTAATTAAAATGATAGCTAACAAAAAGAATTCATAACTAAATAATCAACTAAACGATTCTACTGGGTATAAACAACACAGTCTATAACGATGCCAACGAAAAGAGTACTAATAAAAGAATGTTTATAATATTTTGTATCATTAGACTCTTCTATATGCCCGTATACACTATTAATGCCTCAATACACCTTTATAGACTCGCATATACATTATTGAAATTTTGGGATTGTTATTTAGTCCAATAAAATTTGATAGCACAATTCAGTAAATTCATATAAGATGAATGATATTTAGTCCAAGAAAATTTGAAGGGTTATTTTCCAAAAAAAATTGTCCAAATCTGTTATCTAAATTTTTTTATCATTACTTTATCGGGTCAACCGGTCAAGTAATTACCAATTGTCGTGGATATAAATATAATTTTAGGTCAATAATTTTTATACTCAAATGAGTGATAACAGTACTAAAATTTTGGTATATCGTGGATGAAAAAATGGAGTTTCATAATCAATAAATGAAGTGAAAAAATCATTAGTTTATTGTTATTACTTGAGTCCAATACAAATGGCCAAGTATCGAGGGGGTAACAAGTAACTAGATCAGCTTTGTAACGAGTATCGAGGGAGTTAATCGAATAGCCTAGTGGAAAAGGCTCTTGCTAGTGACCAAAAAGGTTATGTGTTCGAAATTCACCTCATCGCTAATTTACAAAAAAAAGAATAGATGCAAAAGGTCGAAACAAGTCCGGTTTGACAGGTTTAGACGCATGTATTTTTATTGAATTGGGTCATTGCCATATTATTTTGAGTAGGGAGTAATGTTTTCAACCCAAGATCGACTCAATAAACAGATGGGCAGTAATCGAGTCCGAGTGTGATATGAAGTGTAGATCGGATACCAGATTAGCTAGTCTGCTTAGGCACTTACGATATATGGAGGAAATGAACAACCTATAAAATAATTTAAAGCAAATATGATAATTAAAATTAATGTTGTAATCTTTAACATAGTTTTTTTATAATGTTCTATGCCTCATTGACAAAAATCCTTTTACGAAAAATAGTATATATAAAAGGGAGAATGCAAGTACTTTAGCATAACAATCATTTGGCTTTTGCCGGACACTATAAGGAAACTTTATAGTGTAATTGTGATTTTATTCTTTACAACTGAAAAAGAGGGTCTAAGGAGCACTTAGAAACGATTATAAGGGACAAATTGAATACAATGGCATAGTTTAGGGGACAAAATGCTAATTAGCCAATAGATTTTCATATTAGGAGGGACAGATCATACAGGTGAATTTTAGTAAAAAATGTAACATATCTGACTAAGAGCATTTCCAATAGATTGCTCAAACTCCTCCTCCTCATTCTATATATGGAATAGTACAGTTAAGAAAAGTGTAAAGAATGAAAAATATTAAATGTCCTATTGAATAAAAAATAAAAAGTTTCCCACCAATGTCCATCAAACTTATTTCTACACACTTTTCAAAATGTACTTTTACCATTAAAATATTATTTTCTTTCATTTTCCCTCGAATACCTTATTTCATTTTTCCTCCAATTTTTCATCTTTGTATCCATCTCTTTCCTTCATTTGGCATTATTCTTTCCAACACTCAAACGTAAATTTAAGGTTTAATTTTATTTTGGACCCTAAACTATCACGTAAGTTTCAAATTGGACCCTAATACTATCTTAAGACTCATTTTGGACCCTATACTACGCTTTGTCTCATTTTGGACCTTAAAATGCCAAATAAAATTGGAATAGGGGCACATTTTAAAATAAATTTATATGCGGGATCTTTTATAATATTTTAATTACAAAACAACCCCTCCCTCAACCTCACACCCCACCCCTACCCCCCCCCCCCCCCCCCCCGTAACCCCCTTACATCTAGTGGGTGAAGAAGCAAGGGATGATCTGTATCAGATGTTGCCAATAAGCCTCAAGAAAACCGTAAAGAGTAGCTTGAAATCTTAAGTCAAAAGTTTCACAATATATGATGCACCTTTAGCCCATGACTGGAAAGAGAAGATTGAGGTGGTTCTGCAAGGGATTGCCCCTTTAGCACATAACATGATCAGGTGGCAAAGTGAACGCAATTTCGAGCAGCACCAGATTGTCAAGCGGACCAACGTCCTGCTGATCCAGACATTGTACTTCGCTGACCGCGAGAAGACCGAAGAGGCCATTTAATAGATGAGATGGGGGGTAGGGGGTGGGGGTAGGGGTAGGGGTGGGGTGTGAGGTTGAGGGAGGGGTTGTTTTGTAATTAAAGTATTATAAAAGATTCCCGCATATAAATTTATTTTAAAATGTGCCCCTATTCCAAATTTATTTGGCATTTTAAGGTCCAAAATGAGACAAAGCGTAGTATAGGGTCCAAAATGAGTCTTAAGATAGTATCAGGGTCCAATTTGAAACTTACGTAATAATTCAGGGTCCAAAATAAAAATAAGCCTAAATTTAATCCTCTCTTACTAATTACTATGTACTCTAGTAGTTATTGAACAAAAAATTCCCACACAAATCATCATTACGAAGTCTACAAACAACCACACAAATCTTACCAACCTTTGATACACTAGATTTGATAAGACTCCCCCGTGAGGCGTGACTAATCATCATTACAAAGTCTACAAACAACCACACAAATCTTACCAACTGTCCTCTTTCAATCTTTGTCTTATTTCTCCAACAAAACACTACTGCAAAAAGCAACAGATCTCTACTCATCAAACAATATCTACCAAATTGATTACCACTTATACCAATGAGCAAGAACGCCCAAATATGGAGTTGGTCCACCAACACTACCATAGCCGCCTCCGCCGCTGCCACTGCTGCAGCGTTTCTCATCTCCGCCAGACCACGGGATCCACATTTCGAACTCATCTCAATGGAGCTCACCTCATTCAAGCTCAACTTCCCCCTCCTCGATGCCGAATTGATCCTGACCGTCCAAGTCACTAACCCAAACATGGTATCCATTGAATACCCCGAAGCCGAGATGTCAATCTCCTACTCAGGCTCGGTTCTCGGCTCGGCTGTGGTTCAAGCAGGCTCGCAGGCGGCTCGGTCTAGGAAACTGGTGAAGCTGCCGGCTCGGCTTGATGGGTTGCAGCTGGCTCATAAGATGAAACAGTTTGTGGTTGACGTGGCCAAGAGGGAGATGGTGCTGGATGCTTGCGTGGAGATAAGTGGGGTCGCTAAGGTTTTGTGGTGGGACCATAAGTTTAAGGTGCACGTGAATAGTCACGTGATTGTGGATCCTGTATTTCTTGATGTAATCGATCAGGAAAATGTTTCGGAAATGGAAATGTTTGTTAGTGATTGAATAAATTTACCATAGTATTAGTAATTAAATCAAAATATTCTGCATATTTAACTTTGAGTTAACATGGTTGGTTAGTGGTTATCGATTCATGCCTCATTATAATTATGAATATCTCTATATATTATACGGAGTAGTATAGATTTCCTTACTTGTATAATATCGATTAGTTAAAAAAAGGACTAATGGCTCATTCGATCATACATGTTTCAGTACGTTCACCATTTGATCATACATGTTTCAAAATGACTCATTTGATCATACATGTTTTAAAAAATGACCAACTTGGTCATTCCGTCAAAGTCGATGTTAAATTTGACTTTTAGATGTTAATTGAGAGGGGTAAATTTGTCTTAACAAAAACTGGAAAACTTTTTCAATTTGGACATATTTTAAATGATACACAAATGTTATACTAATAAATAAAATTAACACCCCTCCCTCCCCAAACCTAACCACCCTACCGAATCTCAACTCCTTCGGCCATCCGCATCCGGGCATCCCTGCCCCGCTCAACACCGGCCATCCCCACAATACGCCCCCAGCCATCCCCAAAGGATTAGCAATAGTTCACTTTCAATATACAAATTGAACAAATAGATCCAATCTTTAAAGAAATAGAATATATAAAGAACAAATCTGGTTGTGTTCTATTCAAATTATCTCCAAATAACATCAAGATTTGCTATTTTCATGATAAACACTAGATGTTATCTCTTTCGCGGGTGCGTTTCACCGTAGTTCGACAACGGATGTTGCTGGATAATTGAAGGTATACGGCAGCGCTTGAATCTTTGTTGTCATTTTTTTTCAAGATGGAAAACTCAACGGCGTCGTCGGTTAGTTTCCAGTGAGGACTACCAACTTCGATTTTTCATTGAGCCATGAAATCATCGCATTTAAGAGTTTCTACTAGCTTAACTAGTGGTGGAACTGTTGAGGAAGAAAGGAAGTGATGAGGATGATGTGTTGAGGGAGGTGGGTGAAGACCCCAAATTGCTGATTTATGAGGGAGAAGGCTCAAATTCGATTAAACGTGTGCTCCCTCAAGTGTACTGGCACTCAGAGACATTACTGAATTTCATATGTATGTGGATTGTATGAGGGATGCAATTATGCAGAAAAACCACTCCCTTTCCAGCACCAATTGCGATCTTTTTTCTTGGTGACCAGTCTCATATGATTTTTGTTGCTTGAAATGGTTGATTGGTATGGAGAATGGTTACGTTGCTGGGGAGAGTAAATTGTGAAAATTTTGTTTTATTTAAAGTAGGCCCAAACATAACTTACAAATTCACCTAAAAATTTGTTAAACTTTAAAAATAATCTCAAATCGAGTATGGACCATTTTACCCCTCTCAATTACATTTAAGAGTCAATTCACTTTGACGGAATGACCAAGTTGGTCATTTTTTGAAATATGTATGATCAAATGAGTCATTTTGAAACATGTATGATCAAATGGTGAACGTACTGAAACATGTATGATCGAATGAGCCATTAATCCTTAAAAAAATAAGACATGGTTAAGGTGACAATTAAATTTGTAAGTAGGTTACCTATAAGTAGTCAACTTTAGTCTTAACTTTTTCTTGCTTATACTGTTATACATCTTACTCCCTTCGTTTCTAAAAAATTGTCATATTTTGATTTTCATGGTCAATAAAACACGATTTAAAACGTAAATATTTTTTATTTTACATGTAGAAAAATTATTAAAAATTGATATTTGAAAAATATATATTGAGACCAATCTAACAAGATCCCATAAGACTATATTATATCTTATCGCTTAATGAGAATTTGTAATCAAATTTTGTAATATTTGACCAACAAAAATCAAAATGTGAGGAGTATAATTTAACATAAAAACATTTTATATTGTAAGGACAGTTAACTCACTTAATATGACATGTTCATTTATATCTCTTTTTTCGGCCTTTTAAAATGTAGAAGTACGTATAATGAAGTAAATAACTTAGTCAAAGAAAAGAAATCTATTTTTTCTCATATATTTTGGAGAATCACTCGTAATAAATTTTGCGGCCATATATTTATTGTTGGCAAAATCAATTTATAAGTTGAGAGTTTTTTTTTTTATAAATTAGCGATGATGTGAGTTTCGAACTCAGGACCTTTTGGTCACAAGCGAGAGCTTTTTTTTACTTAAAATTCGATTAACTCAAATTTTAAGTTGAGAGTTGAGACACGAAATTCTCAGACAAACTATCTCAACTAGAGGATCACATCAAGTCCAATACGAAAAAGCCGCACATTAAACCATTTAGCCATTTTCTCGACGTGGGCTTGAGATGAACCCACTAGTCCACTACCTTCAGGCCCAATATCAGCCCTAGCGACTTAGGTTATTCATACAGTCATACTCAATATACTCTCATAATATAAATCTCCCGAGAACCACCAAACTAGGTTTCACTTGAAGAGCAACAAAAAAAGCAATGGCCGCCGCTACCCCAAAGAACTCCGTCCAATGCTTTGGCCGGAAGAAGACCGCCGTCGCAGTGACCCACTGCAAGCAAGGAAAGGGACTTATTAAGATCAACGGTGTCCCAATCGAGCTTCTCCAGCCCGAAATCCTCCGAGCCAAGGCTTGTGAGCCCGTCTACCTCCTCGGCACAGAGGCCTTCCGCCACGTGGACATGAGGATTCGCGTAAAGGGAGGGGGGCACACCTCCCAGATCTATGCTATCAGGCAGTCGATTGCGAAGGCTTTGGTGGCATACGCTCAGAAGTTCGAGGATGAGCAGAAGAAGAAGCTCATTAAGGATATTCTCGTTAGGTATGATCGTACTCTCCTCGTTGCTGATCCCAGGAGGTGTGAGCCCAAGAAGTTTGGTGGTCGTGGTGCTCGCTCTCGTTTCCAAAAATCGTACCGTTAAGACAATTTTATCGTACTATTTATGTTGCTATCATGAATGTAGTTTCGTTAAGCATTTTGCTATGCTTTGGATTTTGTTATGGAGATTTAATCATTTGACATATTTTGCCTTTAATTCACGTAATGTTGTGATTTTTTTGCTGTTTGGCGTGTTTTTAATAATTTTAGTTTCTTTGTTTTGGTGTTCTTAATTTACTGTTGTTTGCATATTACTATGATTATCTAAGGTTGTTTAATGAATTTGGAGTAATCAGAATGAGGATATTGTTTGCTTTTTATTATCTGAATGTTGATGTCTGAGGTGTTTTAATAGTTCTAGCTCTTATATTGTAGTGTTCTTATTACGATAATCTATGTTTGTGTAAGGAGTTTGTGATGGTGTTGTCGTTAAGGAGGATTATGTTTGGAATAATGCTATTTGGATCCAGTTTGAGTTAACTTGTGTTTGGTTCAGTGAATGTTGTGAGTTATGCTACCTGATGTTATCAGAATAGCTCTCTTGTGTGAAATTTGATCGAGCTTTTATAGTTTGTGTAAATGGGTAATCTTAGGTTGCTCTGAACTTAATAAATTAAGCTAGTGCAGGTAATGAAGGTGAAGCGATATCTTTGTTTTTGAAGATATCTTGGAAAATATTTCTGTATGGGTGTGATGATTAGTTAGTAGAGATTTGAACATGGTTAACAAGTTTCTATTTCATTTTCATTACACTTCCATTTGGGGGTAATAAAAAAGGTGTTGAAATTCGGCAAGTCGTTTCGCCTCTATTCACCTCAATTTCATTGAAAAGAAATAAGATCTTTCGCTTCCTCTTATTACACCTCTTGAAACAGACTGTTAGATGATGTCATGATGCCTGTAATGTTGATGTTTATATCTAGTGTGTGTGTGTGTTTGATGCTTAAACTTTTCTTGATTACTTGATGATACTTTTGTGGTCATTTTGATTGTTCTGAGTCTTTATTAATAAAACTGCTCGCTGAATTGAATTGATTAAGTTAGAACTAGCAGAATTTATGTAATGATTATGTAATGATTAGGTTGGATTGCAGTCATGAAGAACACCACAATGTTTCATTTTATCCAATGGTCAACTGCTTGATCCATTTACTCTTTTTATACATGATAAGATGATGAATTATCTGATATTGCCATTATTGTATAATGTCATTCTGATAGTTGATCCGTTATTTTTCAGTTGAGTTGTGCATTCAACTGACTTGTGTATTATTTGTGTTTCGCTATGAAGTTGTCGAAGGAAACAACTTAATCATGTTGTCTAGGATGTATATTGACTGCTACGCATGCGTTCTGCCAATTTTGTTGAGACCCTTCATCTAATTGGTTGTATGTTGCTGTATGCCCTAGCTAGTTTGTCTTATGGTTTTTTATTTCACCAGAAGAACAAACTAAGTATGAAAAGATGTAGTTGCATTTAAGAAGTCAAGATTACTAGACCAATTAAATAGATTAGTGTTTGTAAGATTTGCTAAGAAAACAACCTCAAATTTATTAACCATCTTCTGCAAGCATGTGCTTGGGAAGAAATAGATACAACGCAAACCTACTTTCTTCTCGGGTGCCTTGCACAATCCGAACATTAATATTTTCTACATTCGAGAGGGATTAGAAAAATCAAGTACTTACTTAACAATTCATTCATTTTCTACAACAGTTGGTTATTATAAGATGAGCTGTTTAGGGACAAAAGGGTGTATCTATTGAAAAAGATAATAGTGATTATAATATCTATTAGTATCTCATATTCTGATGAAATGAGCGGAACTTGTGTTAATGAAGTGGTTAAGAGGCAAGCTCTAGTCCCTCGTTAGGTGATCCATATCTCTATTTATCTATTTCGTTTTGCCAACAGTGTATATAGACCTAGTTTGACAATTTCACACTTTTGAGTATCATATATTACGAGCAAGGATCGAAATTTTGTTTCTAGACTAAGTTTCGGATAACTAAAATATGGAAACGTTTTAAATGTTCGAGGAAACGTTGTTAAAACGCAGTTGATGTGGACCCAAATCAATGGTATATATTGGATCGTATATGCCTAGCCTAGTGTTAACTGACCCGATCTGCTTAAAGGCCTCGGAACTTAGGGTTCCCCTATAGCCAATCATGATTGGACACGCGTCCCTCATTACGGCAAACGTTACGGGTAACACTCTCTATAAATACCTGCACAATTCCCATATCAGTTTGTGGTTGGACTCCGCCACACTTTCAGATCAATTGGCTCCAAGAAAAACCAACACCCAAAAGGCAGGCAGGTCGAAGCCACCGCTCATATCCGAGACGAACAGGAATGTATCTGCACCTATCTAGCTACGCCCAGAGTCGGAACAAGACTTGCGAGAACACATCAATCAGAATAGACAGGCAGACATTAGTGAGGGCCTCTCTCGACGCCGAGACAAATCCTCTTATGCAGAGGATAATGAGGAACATGTAGCTGCCGTTTGTGGTGACACTAACAAACCAGTGACATCATTCCCGTACTAGGACTCACCACGAGCGGGACTAGCATACCGCTTACTCCGCCTCTTCCTGTCGAGAGTTACTTTTAGATTTGGACATATAGGTGGAAAGGGGTGTGCAGGAAATTCTCCAAGCTCGCGAAGCAGCAACAAGGGATACTACACGGCAACCCGACCAGCATATGCCTACCCCACCTCCGGTTACCATCCCTCCACCGGTAGTACCCACGGTACCAGTTGCAATGGTACATACGCCAGCCACCGCGATACGTCCTCCGGTGGCACAAGATCCGAAAATGGCTAAACTCTTACATGAAATGGAGGCGCTCCGAAAACAAGTAGCCACCATTGCTTCGACCCGAACTCCTGTGGTTGTGGCCTACACACAAATGCCATTTTCAGATCGGTTGAAGGTCATTGTTCCCCCTCCTGGGTTCGTCCTTCCCTAGTTCACCTAGTACGATGGAACCATGGATCCCCAGAAGCATCTCAAAGGTTTCCTCATCCAGATGACGATGGCCACCAACGAACCAGATCTTTATGCATAGGCTTTTGCCAACAACCTTAAAGGAAAAACGCTATACTGATATATGGAGTTATCAGACAAGTCTCTAGATACCTACAAGCAGACGGTTGTTGCTTTTATAGCTAAATGCAGCTATAAGAGAAGTCTTGGATGAGAAGGTCGTGATGGAACAACAACAAGGGAAAAAACGAATCTTTCCATGACTTCCATATAAAGTTACAACGATTTGCTGCTCAGTATACCCAGTTGCGATGCCAAAACGGCATACATGGGCTTCTTTCGCGCATTCCGTTATGGTGCGTTAAAGAAAAACATGCTCGTAGAAAAGACCCTATCTAAAGATTAGCTGACGACACGTGTTCGCCAGTTCATCAAGATGGAGGAATTGAAGACTAGAGAAAAGAGTGACCGCAAGAAGGACCTCCGCGATACGGTGCTCAAGAAGGATAATACTCGATTCCCTCATAGTCCCAAGTATGGGATCGCTTACAGAAGGATAAGAGTCTTAATTGCACTTATTCGTACTAGCAGAATTACAAATGCAAGCATTACTCTCCCCTTCTTAATGTTGCTCTCATTGAAATGGACATATTTTTTTTCTTCCTAACACTTTCAGTCAACTTTCCAATATCCACAACCCCATCACTATCACTAGGGCTGTGAGCGAACGTAAAACGTTCGACTCGAAAAAGTTCGGTTTGTGGCTTGGTGCGCACGCTCAGTATACGCAAACGTTAAACATGGATGTTCGACAAACCGGACCATACCGTGCGAAATAGTTCGGTCCGCACTTAGCTGGTCCATATATAATATGTAGTCCAATAACCTAATAGTACTAAATACCAAAACGGTAAAACCTAAATACTTGGTTCGGATCGAACGTTTTGCGCACGGTGCGCGAACTCGGACCAAATCGAGTCGAACTTTTTTCTCAAAAAATCATGCGAACTAGAACTCAAACGTAAAAAATAGATGTTCGCAATTTTCGGACCGAACTCAAACGTGTCTACGTTCGGTATAGTTCGATCCGTTTACAGGCCTAACTATCACTACCAGAAGTGGAATCACCACTATCAAAATCAGAATCTTCATTGTTGCTTTCATTTAACACATCATCGAAATCTGTGTCAAAATTATCAACCCAACCACTTAACCTCCTCACCTTAAATTCAACTCCATGTCTAGCATATGACCGTTTATACCTTCTTTTCTTCCTCCATTGTGTTTCACTTTCAACATGTCCACCTTCAAAGACACTCTTGTGAAACATTGATATTTCAGGCCCCTTATTTTTACTACTGCTAGCTTGACCATTTATAGGTGTCTCATACTTATTATCATCTTCATCATCTATGCCTACCTCAGTACCAATGTTTTTTCTAAGAAATTAGCAAGGTTTTTTTTTATTCACTCCTCCATCATCAAATCCATCCTACTCTATCCCAAACCTGACATCCTCTGCATCAAAATCACCATCACTTTCTTCAGAATCATCACCTTCACTAGAACCAATATATTCACTATCATCACTATCATCGCCTTCTGCCTCTTCACCCTCACTATCCTTACCACCTTCATCATTATCACCCTCATTACCAGCCTCACCACCCTCACCCTTCTTATTACACCCATTAATCTCTTCGTCTTCAATACTTTATGTTGTTCATGTTTTAACTTGTTCAACCTCCATAGCCTCACCATTCTAACCACACTCATCAGCCTCCATATCACCCTCAGTCTCATTCATATTAACTTGACAATCCTCATCTAAGTTAAATGGTACAACATCCAAAGAAGCATTTGAAACACTAGCACATTTTAAAGCACTAACCATAAGCATCTCAATACTACTGTCACTAAGCTTCAAATTACCAAATTCATCCTCATTATCAAACACATCTAACAAATCAGTGTTAGCAGCCCCGATAAAGTAAACATCAATAAACTTATGCTCATATGTCAAACTACAAAATCGGACAACATTTTTAGGAATTGCGAGCCTTCTAATCCCATCAAATCCATCTACCTCAAGATGTTGATACACACATAACTTCACTTCACCATGGCGAAACCCTAATCTAAAAGCCCATGCATCAATCGAACTTAATTCAAATGTATCAGCATCACAACAATCAAAAGTTTCGACCTTTCCACCTTCGTAATTGAAATTAGGCTTAAATACAAATTTCCATGGTAGTGAAGCCTAACACTGAACTTATTATTATTCTCGGCATATAAAGCTCTATACCCTTCATCAGTCATGGGTTCATGCTTCATGCGAACCTGACTTGCCATTAATTATGGGTTGAAATCCAAATCGAAATCGATTTGGGGAAATCGCGACTCTAACCCAAACCCTAACTATAGACAACAACACGATTTAGGGATCTTTTAGGTGAATAAGAGTGATTCGAGCGAGTATTAACTGGGTACACAAACAATGGATGTTTTCATTCGAAGTCGAAATCGAAATCGATTTGGGAAATCGACTTTAGGGTTTTCTTGAGAAAAAGTTGAGAGACTTTTAGTTTTTCTGATTTGGTAGGTAGTGTTATGAATAATTGATTTGTGTATAAGTGTTATAAGTGTTTGATTTTATGTTTTGGGCATATTATTCTCTTAAATTCCTATATTTATCTCTCAAAACCCCAAATGTTACAATTCTGCCCCAAAATCAAGTTACCGGATTAATTACCGGTTGATTTACCGGGTTACCCGGTGGCATGGACATGTCCATGTGATTAAGGGTTTACGATGAGTGGAACCAAGCAAATTGAGTTGAAGTGGGTGGAACACAAACGAAAAATAACTTCAGTGGGTATTAAAGCCGTTAGCCTAAGATTTTACTGTAGAAGACATGAAAATTCTCAAACAAATTATAAAAACGAGAGGATCACATGCCCAATAGGGAAAAACTGCACATATAACCATTCAGCCATTTTCCCGACGTCCCGACGTGGGCTTGAGATGAACCCACTAGTCCACTACCTCCAGCCCCAATACCAGCCCTAGCGATTTAGGTTATTCATAGTAAAATATACTCGCATAATATAAATGTCCAGTTAAACACCAAAAAACCATCCTATAAAATCAAACTAGGTTTCACTTCAAGAGCAACCAAAAAAGCAATGGCCGCCGCTACCCCAAAGAACTCCGTCCAATGCTTTGGCCGGAAGAAGACAGCCGTCGCAGTGACCCACTGCAAGCAAGGAAAGGGACTTATTAAGATCAACGGAGTCCCAATCGAGCTTCTCCAGCCGGAAATCCTCCGAGCCAAGGCTTGTGAGCCCGTCTACCTCCTCGGCACTGAGGCCTTCCGCCACGTGGACATGAGGATTCGCGTCAAGGGAGGGGGGCACACCTCCCAGATCTACGCTATCAGGCAGTCAATAGCCAAGGCTCTGGTGGCATACGCTCAGAAGTTCGAGGATGAGCAGAAGAAGAAGCTTATTAAGGATATTCTCGTTAGGTATGATCGTACTCTCCTCGTTGCTGATCCCAGGAGGTGTGAGCCAAAGAAGTTTGGTGGTCGTGGTGCTCGCTCTCGTTTCCAAAAATCATACCGTTAAGTCAATTTTATCATACTATTTATGTTGCTATCATGAATGTAGTCTCTTGAAGGATTTTATTATGTTTTGGATTATGTTATGGAGATTTAATCATTTGAGAATATTTTGCTTTTAATTCACGTAATGCTGTGATTTTTGTTGTTTGTAGTGTTTTTAATAATTATAGGTTATTTGTTTTGGTGTTTTTTACTTACTGTTGTTTGCATATTACTAAGCAATTTGGACTAATTGGAATTAGTATATCGTTTGCTTTTAATTCGCTGAATGTTGTGATTATGCTGTATGATATATTTTAATAGTTATAGTTCTTATATTGTGGTGATCTTATAATGATTATCAATGTTTGTGTTTTTGTGATGGATTTGTCGTTATGGAGGATTATGTTTGGCATACTGCTATTCGAGTTTGAGTTAATTTGTGTTTAGTTTAGGGAATTTTGTGAGTTATGCTATATGATGTTATCAGAATAGGTCTCTTGTGTGAAATCTGATTGAGCTTTTGTACTTTGTTTAGACGGGTAAGTTTAGGTTGGTCTAAACTTAATATATGAAGCTAGTGATGAAGGTGATTCGAAATCTTTATTTTTGAAGATATTTTGGAGTATTGTTCTGATTGGGTGTGATTAGTTAGTAGAGATGTAAACATGGTTAACAAGTTTGTATTTCATTTTCATTACACTTCCGTTTGGGTAATGAAAAAGGGTGATGAGGTTTATTGGAATTCGGCAAGTTGTTTAGGCGCTCTATTCATCTCAATTTCATTGAGGAGTTAAGAATTAAGATCTTCCGTTTCTTATTACACCTCTACAAACAGACTGTTAGGTGATGCTTGTAATGTTGATGTTTATCTAGTGTGTGTGTGTTTGTAGCTTATTTTTTTCTAGATTACTTGCTAATACTTTCGTGGTCGTTTTTATTGTATTGAGTCTTTATTGAGACAACAGTTCACTGAATTGAATTGATAGAACTATCAGAATTTTATGTAATTAGGATGGATTGCAGCCATGAATGAAGAACACCACAATGTTTCATTTTATCCAACGGTCAACTGCTTGATCTATGTATATACATTATAAGATGATGAGATATCTGATATTGCCATTATGTATAGTGTCATTCTGATAGTCGATCTATTGTTTTTTAGTTGAGTTGTGCGTTCAACTGACTTGTGTATCATTTATGTTTTGCTGTGAAGTTGTTGTCGAAAGTAACAACTTATTCATGTTGTTGAGGATTCACATTGACTGCTGTGCATGCGTTCATCCAATTTTGTTGAGACCCTTCATTTGATTGTGTTTTATGTTGGTATGTTTCTGTTGTATGTTGGCGTATGCCCTAGCTAGTTTCTCTTATGGTTTTAATTTCACCAGAAGAACAAGCTAAGTATGAAAAGATGTAGTTGCATTTAAGAAGTCAAGATTACTAGACCAATTAAAGAGGTTAGTGTTTGTAAGATTTGCTAAGAAAACAACCTCAAATTTTATTAACCATCTTATGCAAGTAGCTAGAGCCCAGCCACACCATACATTTTCAAAACCTACATTCGACTTGTGTGCCTCCCTGCCGTGTACAAACGGAAAATTTGTATACTCTACATCCAAGAGGGATTAGGAAAATCAAGTGCTTATTAAACAATTCTTTCATATTCTACAACAATTAGTTAATACTCCGTAATATAAAATGAGCTGTTTAGGGATGTACCTACTCCGTGTATATGGATTGTTAGTGTGACAATTTCACACTTGAGTATCATATATTATTAACCTCTCAAACCTTACGAAGTGGACAGTGTGACTGTGTTGGATGCTACATGTGTATTCATTAACCAAAATATTTGCGTGATATCAGGATGTCATTTTTATTGCTTTCATCTTGTTGTTTTCTAGTCCAATATATCTATTGCATTTCTGTTTTGACAAATTATGTAGTATATAAAAAGTGGTGGAAAGGATGATGTAAAATATCATTGAATGGAAGATGAAGAAAGTTTTCTTGAGTTTTACTTTCTCAACTTCTATTTATGGAGTCGGTCACCAATATTAACGCGTAATCATATTCCCCATCTGTAGTGCAAGTATGCAACATGTAAGAGTTGAGTAGCTTGTACATTACTTACATATAATCGAGTTTGCTTCCGGTATTCAGTATTGCTTGATATTCGATATAATCTATAAATATCAAACGCGATAATCAGTACTTATTTTTACTCGGTTCATCTATAGCTTCAAATATATTTGAGCTGCATAACATGACTCCGCAGGCCTATTCGTATCTGGTCGCATTTTGTCTGATATGTAGAGACAATCCAATAATCATCCGATTCGATAAGATATCTATCCGGTTGAATTATTATATACGCGTCTGTCAATACTTCTTATACGACACCATTACGTCTTAATTACATATCCGTTTTGATCTTAATGTGTATATAGACATGTAGAAGTTATAATGAACAACAAACTAATAAAAAAATTAAGTGAACCACAATTGTTGCAGAGCATCCTAAAATACGGAGTAGTAAAACCCGAAGTCTTATAAAGTTCTACCAAAGAGGTGCATTATTATTCATAGAAAATTCTACGATTGCCATTTGCGAACACTAGAGGTCGACAGTGTAACCAAACAACAGATATTGTTAGAACAAGCAAAATGATGAACATCATAGTCTAACAATATGGTTCTTCCCCATCTATTTTGAGAGGGGGGGGTGGTGGTGGACAAAAATGGATGTTTTTTTCTACCTATATATGTGCAATTTCTTGAATGTCATTGCTGATTTCATCTTGTTCTTCATCAACAACATTTGTTATATGGGATTCTTCTTCTTCATTTATATCTTCAACAACCTCCTCAGTATCTTTTAGATCAAAACTTTCATCATCATCACTTTCATCTTCGTCATAATTGGAATAATCATCATCCGAATGGACTAATTCCAGCTGCAAACGTCCATTTTCGCGGCTAGCACGTAAGAACTCTTGTTGTGGAATCCTTACTTCCTTTAGAATGAATCTACCATTTTCTCTATACGATTTGAAGCAAACAAATGGCCTGCCATTAGCTCCAATGCAAGAAATAGGTGGAGGAAACGACGACCTATTTACTCTTGATCTCCTACGATCACAATACATGTATTCCGAGTGTTCTTGAACAACATTTGCACCTTGTTTCTCCTCCCTCCTGTTTCGCCAATCAAGGATGACATTGTCATTTCCGGCTTCCTCAACTTCATCAGAGCTTTCGAACCCAAGGCCTTCCGTGCAATGAGATAGCCCTTCAGAACTCATCGACGAAAGGCTATCCCTCTGCCTATTATATGCTTTCTTTGGGCTGCTCCTGCTTGAATAATAACATGTTGGTGAATGAGGGATCTTATTTCTCTCTTCATTGTCCCTAAAGAGCGTATCAATCCCTACTAATTGGTGGTTATTCGAGTCTGGAAACGTAGACGAAGATGATGAGGGAGAGGATGGAGGTGAGGCAGATAAGGTAGGAGTATGAGATTCAGCCTCATGCTTGTCCTTAAATTGCAATTCTCCAAATAGCTCTGCAAAAGAAGCACTACCAATGGGAGCCATTGATTTTATTGGGCTCCATGTTGATGAAAGAGATTCAAAAATTCTTGGACTTTCTGGTAATGGCTTCTCAAATATGTGTTGCAAACTTCTACAAGCTGTCATGATGATATTAATAATAATAATAATAATACAAAAGAAATTGTTCTTTGCTTTCAAGATGTTCTTTAAGATGAATGTTGTTTCAGAAGATATGATGATCTATCAGCAATGACATAGAAGTTGGAGGGAGGGGGGTGGGGGGAGGTAGATGAAAAGGGAGAAATGCATGGGATGGTCATGAATGTTTTGCTGATAAAGTCAAGAATTTGTTCAAATATATATAAGTATGCTTGTTTCTTGGGGTACCATTGAACCGAAAATGTCTATTATTTCTTACTTAATCTTTTGTAGTGGGACCTACCGTGAGTATCATCGCTATTCATAGACTGCGCATTAGGTAGATTTTGGTGTTGATGTAATATCTTGCAAGTCATGTCGGTCAGGTAAACCACACTACGTAAGACATGTAACAGGCTCGACCAAGAAGGTATTGTTAAGGAAAATCGAATTCATGATCTTGAGGTTACAAATCTCACATACTTCACCAACTTAACTACTCTTACCGACTTTCTTACTCCGTCTTATGTCAGCAATAGCTGGCTTATTACAGATAATATCAACAAGACAAGAATGTGTTCAAACTACATGTTTGGCTTGCCTTAAAACTTGGACTTTTTTTTAGGGATAAACCAATATCTATAAGACTCCAACTCATATTGCACATGTATTATTACCATAATCTGCATTAATCTGAAGATATATACGCGCTTACTTCTTTTTATGTATTCTAGTTTCTACTACAAGTTATAAAGAAATGGTTCACATATTGACGTAGTAAACACTTAATAAACCGTCTAAAATGTGGTGTTCTGCAAAAGTTTTCTTCAGTCTAGTATATACGCAACAACCTCTAGACAGATGGAAGGGGAACGTCCGTTTATGATCGACGAAGGGACAAAAGCCTTTCGATGTACTTATCATAAAGCACGAGACATATAAGGAGGTAATAAGGCACGGATAGAGGTAGAGGGTTATCCCGGGAGAAGTTTCCGACATCTTGCTCTTCTACTTCAGAAATGCGCATCCCAGTCATTTCCCCATTCCTTTTCTTCACTTTGGGGAAATGGAACATGAAATAATTCACACAATATCAGGAATATCAAAACCAGATTCGAGAAAGATAACTTGATCACAGTTCACAAAGTTTAAGGATAATAATTCTGAACTAGCCTCAACAGAAAGGAACAGATGCGATCCATTTGTGTGGAAACAGAGAATTACATCCATTCATATGAAAATGAAAAACAAGTAACAATACTCTCATGGTGGAATACTTACAAGGTTAAAGACTTACAGTAAGCTAATAAATGCTGCAAATGAAAGGCGCCATCCAATGATGTGATACACCATCACTTGAACCAAACAGATATTGCTCGACCAGATTGTTATAATGTACACAAGATGGCTGAAACAAGTCGTAATAAAATGAGCAGCACTCTAAGAACACATGCATGGATAGTGAGCTAGTTTCTCATAAATGAAGACAATATGCAAGTCACTAGTCATAATACCAGCCAGAAAACAGAACCATTGCCCTTCCTTTAACGCCAAGCTTCAACTCGCTCGGTTATGGAGTTTATACGACTCAAGTTACTGATCACCTTGCTCTTGCTTTCAGTCACCACAGATTGAGCAATAAGTTCTTGCCCAACACTTTTTGCTTGATTGGAATCACTTGACTGCGGTATCTTACTAATCTGAGTACTCATATCCATTGAAGACTTCGAAAAACTCATAGCACCATCTCTCATTGTAGAGATGATATACTCTTGATTAGGAGTTTCACATGATTCACTTCCATCAGATTCCTCAGTTGAACTTAAATCACTGATGACTCCTACATCAGAGATGTTATCCAAGTTATAGGAGTCTGATACAGTGTCAGAATCATGTTCTTCCACCGCAGTATCTGAGTCAGGCTCTTCCACTACAAAGACATGCTCGGTGGTTTCATCTGATTCAGTAACAGTTTCAAGAAGAAGTTGTGAAGGCTTCTGGTGTCCATCCTCATCTGATGGCTTCAATTGAGAAATCCGAGGAGGCTCTATAGTAGTGTCTTCTCTTTCGCGTAAGGTCCTCTCTATTAGAGTCTTTAAAAAGTTCATCACTCTGACTGCATACATCAATGCAGTCAGAGGATCTGCCATCTGCAAACAAGAGACGCGTACATAGAAGAATCTTAAGCAATTTTCACCTGCAGTTATCTGTCTTCGTAACAGTTTGATACTGAGTAATATATAGCCATTTCCATATTTTGAGGGGACACAATGTAACATCTTGTTGCTTCTGTGATTGGTTTAACTAGTACAATATAGCAACTAGTACTGCATCATGTCACTCATTTTAAGATTGGGATGTCCCCTTAGTCTACCCAGTTCAGAAGAGGATAGGTATAAATTATATGTCAATAAGGAATCCTTACAATTGGGTTTTATACTCGAAACGTACATTTGGATGTGATCATGCTCTTAACGGAAGCAACTAAGAAACAATAAAGATCATGCGAGAACACTAAGGTGACGAAGGCTTACTTAACACATAACCCCCCCACCCTTGTTCCAGTTACTGATTGAAACAATAAAAGGCCCACCATCCTAGATCCTGTCATTACTTCAGAGATATGGAGTAATAGAAGTTTTTTATACTTGTTGCTCTCATTACACAGAAAACTGAGTGAAAATAATTTTAAGTATGTGGAGGACAATACCTGTGTCATATTTGGTGCAAACACCATTGCTATATTGTGTGCATTCATCTTGTTCAGATGTTCTTCTTGCACAACATCAGCCATCAAGTTTATTGCCCAATCCAATAAAGCGGTTTCTGTTGGTGGTAGTATCCTTACAAGTGCAACACACTCGTCTTCTGATTGACACTGCATTACCCGTTCTGGTGAAAGAGGATCAAGAACGCCCCTAGGCAGCTCTCTGAACCAAGTCTGTGTAGTGATTACAAGTTACAAAAGGTTACAAAGAGTATACATTTGGAAATCCTTAACCTGTTAATACTTCATGTGTTTCACATATATCTTAAAGCAAAGAAATGCAAAGTTCGCCAATTCTTGTAAGTTGGAAGCTGTTGGGAGACCGTTTTCATTCTCTAAGGGGTTCCCTTCTAAAAATTATCTAAATGTCTAACTAACACAGCCAGCAGAGAGAACACACATAATAGCATGTACTGTGAGAATTCAATACTAGTACACTCTATGTAGATTCAACTTCCATATAATAAGTAAATAATATGCAACATTTTATTTTTCCCAACGTTTAGAGAAGAAGGACAGAGACTATTTACTTCTGTTATTCACTATTACGTTTAGTCTAATTTATCAAAAATCTAAGTTTATACATCATTCTCATCAAGCAAATCGTAGAGATAACTTCAGTAACAACATTTCCACTTTGACTACTAAGTTTGATGAAACTAGAATATGGATGGTTGGCGATCCAACTGCACTTGATTGCAGATGTTACCATTCCCACTTGATTGCTAGCACCTAACTATATAATTATTTGACTGTTAGATGGATGTAATCACACAGTTGAAAACATTATTCCGTGTCTATAATCAAAGGTTTGTAGACTTATAAAACAATAACTGATCTTTTGAATCTTCTACCGATGACTAACTCTGTAGTGCCACATATCATGTACTTTTCATGCTGTACACATTATCATGTGAAGCTGATCCCATGCAGCCGAATGCGAAGAAAACTAGTTGATTGAAAGCATAGACCTTATTAACAAAATTAGACTAACCAAATCAGGAGAACAAGGATAGACATTGATCCTTCGAAAATATCCTTATAGCTGATTTCATATACAAATAAAAAATGCCTTGCCTAATTTATACCTTGATAAGGCCTGCCAGACAATGTACATCAATGTCCTCTGGAACAACGCCCCTATTTAGTTGGTCCCTTACATATTCATTCTGACTGTTTTCACCATTTATTCTGAAAATTCCTTCTGCCTGCATGAATACATTGATCACGTAGCTAGGTAATGATTTACAATTGAAATTTTATAGACATATCCAAACTTATTAAAGTGCTACGTAATAAAACTTGTTCAGTATGACGCATTATAATAACAATGAATATGATGCTAAACATTGATGGGTGATATTAAGACAGTAATTGAGCACCTGAAGACCTCTATGGCCATACAATCGCCTTTGCATTAACAGGAGGATTGTTGGAATACTGTTTCCTCTGTGATCAAACGATAACTGCATGGACTCTGTCGACACTCCAAAGACCGTTGTACTGCAGATTTTTATATCATGAGTCCGTGACAGATAAGTTAAGATGAAATGTCCTTGTAGTCATAGCCATTATACTAAATCATCTTAACAAATGATCAATGAAACCTATGCTTGAGAGAACAAAGGCATAAAATCTTTTTTGTCAGCTTCTTTATTAAGTAGCAATAGTGAACACGGTAAAAGCACCATCAGCCATAGGAAAAAGGAGTGTTCTGAAGAACATTGAAGTGCATCTAAAAGCGAAAAATAACGTGAAATTTTAAATCTGTTATTTAATTTATGCATCATTAAGAGGCAGCAATTAGTGAGCAATGGTGGCTACCATAGGGAATTGTTCTTATAGAATAGATCTGCACATGCCTTTGACATAGTGAGTGTTTTGATAAGCTTTACCAGAGCTCTTTCAGGAGTTTATATATCTAGATCACGATTTCCTTCGGTAGTTGTTGGAAATAGGCTCACCAAACACCCTCATAAACTCTAGGTTCAGCAACTTCTTTTGTAATCATTAACTGTTCTATGTTAGTTGACCTAGCCAAGATAATGGCCACATGCCTCAGAGATACTCGCAGCCACGTCACAGTTTCAATTGGAATGATTATATGTTCTGTGTTTATTGACTCTAGTCCAAAGTTGTGAACAGCGTTTAGCGGTGTGTAGCAGCGAAGCTCCAAAAATCTGTTATTGCGCAGCTATTTACCACTATTCGCCGCTATTTTCCACGGTATACTGCGATGTGGTGTAGTGCTAAGCTACTGTGATGCGCTGCTATACCGCGATTGCACCGCTAGTTATTCACAACTATGCTCTAGTCACTGTTTGCTATCAGAAATCAATTGATGGCAATTGAAGGAGTTCATCAGAGCCATCTTAATGATCTTTAACACTGTAAATTGAAACATTGGTGTTTAGGCTGTTCAGCCCATAGCAGGTAATATATAAGTTTCCGATCCATGTGAAAACTTCCAATCATGCTCAAGAAAGCAACCTTAGCAACTCTTCTTAGTTTCACAAAAGAGTACTACTAGTGAACATACTAACTTTATTATGGCTTAGTCTTGAGTTCCATAGTATCTAAAATTCCAGGAGATGGATAGTACTGGGAAAGGATAATTTACTCAGTCTTATTTTTAGAAGGTAACTCATTGACGACTGATGAATGTAAGTAAGTAAGTTATATCATTTATATAAGTATGAAGCAACCATCTTCCTCGAGAAGCTTCATAATTTTATATAGAGCGAAGTCTTATAGTTAATAATTATATATAGAACAAGGCAAACTCCTGATATAATAAGAGGCTGTATCACATACATGGTTGGTGAACGATCCAGAAACCACTCAACAAGTACAAAAGTACAGTTTCAGGAGTTTAAACTATCTAAGCAGAATCTAGAAGATGATCAACATTTAATGATTGTCAAAAGTAAGAGGCTTGAATTTCCAGCACAAGGTATGTTGTGCATCAGTGAGGGGACATGGTTCTCGTAGGATAAGTCGCTAAGTGGTCTTGGGGCAAGATGAAGTCACGAAGTGGTAGAGAACGAGAGGTGTAGTCAAAGGTATCAACCACTATCTATATTTAACATGTTATCATGCATGATTTCTTAAAACTAATAGACCTTCACAAACTTTGGGCCAATTTAGTTGAGAAAGAGATCACAATTCAAGAAAATCACTAGATCTCAGAAATACTCAACTGAAACAATTATGTAATGCACTAATGCAAAAATCACATATGCTACCCAAAATTGTCACATTTCTTACTAGATGAAAGAACACAACACAAGGAAGGAGTACAATAATTTCAACACTAATTAACAAATACAATAGACATATACCGCAATTTAGACTGTACATAAGCAAGCTTATGATTCACCGCAACTTAACCGAAAACTTGGAAAAGCCGATGCAAGCAATAAGTCCACTCAACAGCGTATCTAAATCATTCAATATAGACAAATCATGAAACACCAATCAACCACAACGAAACCAACAACATTCACAAAGGCAAAACCACATATAACTATAAACAAATCAAATTATCATTAAAAATAAAGATCCAACATAAACCAAGCAAAAATGTACCTGGCACTAGGGGGCCTTCTAGGCACCTCAGGCTCAAATTCAATAGGCAAACCCAAGAAGCCATTAAACCTATCAAAAGTCACATGGGCAACATGCTGAACATCAGTAGGCCATCCAATCTCCATTCCACCATCACCGCCTCCGCCTCCGCCTCCAACTCCACCTCCACTAGTAGTACACATGGCCTCTTCCCTCCCTGTTTTGCAAGCCATCCAAAAACTCTTCCTAAACAATGTAACCAGAAGAGCTAATAATGACAACTGATTACTACTATTCCTACTACTACTCTCTATAACTTCTCCTTCTTCTAGACCCTCATTATCACCATGTGAACCCCCACAAACAACACCTTCATTAAACAATGTGGCAGTGGATATTGAAGAGGGGGAGGATGAAGAAGGCGAGGAGTGGAGCACCTCAGTCATTTTACAACCAAATGGGGTCAATAAAAATGGGTTCTTGAAGCTTTCTTGGAATAAAGAATGGATTTTTTAATGATAAAAATCAATTCTTGGAGATTTTTTGTGATTAAAGAATGAAAATATTGAGGAAATTCGACTAAGAAAGAAGATTATTTGCGAGCGAGTCACATTTTGGTGGGTAATTGGATCGATGAAATGGTGAAGAGAGTGGAGGACGTGAGGAACATCAAGTGATTATTCCAAGAATCTTTTATCTTTCTTCTGTTTGTATGTTCTGGCAAACTTGAACAAGTCGAATGAGTTGGACTAAGGACGAAGATCATTAATTGGAAAGGCTGGTTTAGTACTTAAAATTGACGTTTTTATAATTAAAATTGACGTTTTTATTTTTTCAAATTGAACTTGATATAATTAAATTTAAATTATTTAATAATTAGTGCAAATTATTTAATAACTTCTTCAAAATAATCTTTAAATTTTTTTTATTTAATGCCTTTATCAATTTTAGGAAGGTGTTTTAGTTTTGAAATTTCAATTATGTAATGCTTATATTGGGTCGGGTTCGACTGACGAAATCGGTGAAGGACGATTGTACTTCTTTATGGTGGAGCACTACCGCATACGATGAGGATTTTGGGGTGGGGGTGGACGGTGAGGATTTTGGGGGTGCGTGGACTTGATTTCAAGCTTGAAGACGATGAGTAAGGTGAAAGGGGTGGGGGTGGGTCTAAGGTTGAAGATGATGTTTTAATGGGGTTGGGTTAAATATTTGAGGTTGGGTTAGTTTATATTAGGTTGAGTTAGTTTTAAGTGTAGTTTGACTATTTTGTCCTCTATTTAAATTTTAAAATCTGAGAAATTAAAAAAATTATGAAAACAAAAATTCATATGCCAATTTTGGGGTTCAGGTGTCTGCTTATTACAAAAAGTTCATCATATACCTATTTGAGAATTAAAAAAAATTCAAGTGCCCAGATCAAATTAAGCCCCTATTGTATAAAAATAAAAGTAAGAAATCACTATATATTCCACTATTTGCTCCATGGCTATGAATTAGGAAATTGTGATTGGTGGCCCACGTGGACATTCAATATTTTTTCTTTCAATAATTTTTTTGTCCAATCAAATAATATGAAGTGCTGCTCTTCCATCTCTATATACCAACGATACTAATTCATTCTTTTTCTGATTCATAATTTTTTTTATTAACATACATTACCTCAAAACCAGAAAGTATATATATTTTTTTATTCTTTCTTCTCCTTATATCATTACAACCATAATCACATAACAAAAACATAATCTTACTTAGAATTACTTATTATTATAATGATACACCAAAAATATAAAAATAGATATCAAATTATAATTTTTGTTATTCCTAAACTAAATTAATGTTCTTCCCAAATATCAAAATATCATAGTAAACAAAATGCAATTATTTAAAAATAACAAAATTAGCAACTTGTAATTCAAATCTTGGAGTTATTTAATATGAAGATGAAAATTATTTTAATATCATAGTAAACAAACTCAAATTATATTAATATGAAGATGGACATAATAAAATTTGAATAAATTAATAAATGAAATTTTATTTACAAAGTTACTTTATTTGTGATAATTTTATCCCAAAAATATAAAAATAAACATTGAATTACAATTTTTATTGTTAAATTAGAGCAAGGTAAGAATGTTATAATAAAAAATATGTAAATATATAAAAGAACCTACAAGAAAGGGAGAGTGGTTGATTGAGTTTGGGAAAGAAGATAGGGAGGGAGCACCCCTCAAATGAATTCCTTAAATTTTAATGTGGGCCAGCTCATGATAAGGAATATGAAATAGTATACTTTTTTCTGTTTTTACATTCTTTCTTCCATATATTTGCACTAAGAAGCAATTTAAGCATTCTAGTGTAAATGCTCTTAATGGACACATACATTTTCAATAGTTTTGCCTTCAATTACATATTTAAATATACAATGACGATATTCAAAAGCTTTCAAATTTGAATCATAAACTTTTATTGTTTTACTTAATTCTCGTTATCATAATTGACTTTTCTCCTTCTTGATAAGATACTAAAATTCTTAAATTTTTTAACATACATTATTATAATATGAATATATAATATATATATATATACGTGTATATATATGGGTAGGGTATGGATAGGGTCTACCCTATACCCACAACCCGACCCTTACCGTCCGTGTTCTGAATGGTAAAACCCATAACCCGAAATAAACCCAAAAAACCCGACCCTATAGAGTAAGGTTGGGTAGGGTATGTATCCGTCGAGTTGGGTCAAAATTGCCATCCCTATTCTCAATTCTTCATAAAATTAGGAAAATAAATTGTTTTTTGAATTTTGGATAGATAATCTTACCATATATAATATGAGAATGGATCAATTAGTTATTAAAAATGCCACATGTTCTTAATTCTCCATAAAATTAAGAAAATAAATTGTTTTTTAAATTTTAAATAAATAATTTCATATAATCTAGCTATATATACTTACTAAATATAATTGGGGTAAGAGAATTATAAGTTATTTGTTAAAGCTCCATTTTATATAATTAATTTATTTCATAAATATTTTGTACATTTACTATTCCCTAATATGCATAAAAAATATTGATCATCATTTTTTAAAAATGGCTTTGCAAATATTTTATGTTATTTAGCACATTAAAATTAAATTAAGATAAAAATAGTATAACCTAGGGTATATTTATCAATTAGTCAAAAGTCATATATTATAAATATTGATAAATTAATTGCACACAGGTTGGAATGTGTATAAACATCTAATTTCTAAACGGTACGAAAGGGAGATGAGCTACAATTGTTATTAATGCTCAATAAGATGTTTTGTTTATGATAAACGTTAAGAAAAATTGGTTCAAAATTTTCCTTTAAAATTTAATGAAAAGATTTTTTTTTTCATAAATTAGCGATGAGGTGAGCATGACCTTCTGGTCACTAGCAAAACCCTTTTCCACTAGACTATTCAATTACTTTCATTTTCAAGTTTACATGTTGCTATATGCCCTTATTAAAAAAATCGTTCCCCCACCCATAAGATCACCGATCAGCCGACCCCCATCCCCACCAACCGTTTGGCAGCATCCCCTCCCCCACTATAAAGTCACCGATCACCCTTTCCCCCCCTCTCCTATCATTCTCCAACTGTGCTAGTAAAATTGAAAATAAGATATTAAATTGGCGGTCTTGTGTGTGTTATGGTTCATTCAACCACTATAATAGCACCATCCACGAAGTTGACAGTGGCGGGGGATCAGGGTGGACAGATAAGAGGATTTTTAGTCGGAAATGGTAATCGGTGGAGGGTTGGGTCGGGGAGAGGGGTGGAAAATGTTGGGAGTGGGGATTGATTTTTATTTATTTATCTAAAAAAAACTCCAATATATTATATCTATTATAAATTAATTTTAAATATTGATTATATGCTAAATTTCTATTTTATCTTTTATTAAATTTAAAATATGTCAATTTTAATTCAAAAATTAGACAAATTCTCCGAAATAATCTGAGTAATCTAAAAGGCAAATTGTCCAATTTTAAAATTCCGAAGGCCAAATTGCCGAGATCGTGAACATTAAGGGACATTATCTACTCCTCATTGAATAAATTAACAACTTATGCAGATTAAAAAAAGAAAACAAGCATCTAAATTTGGCAAATTAGTTTTTAAAGAACATTTTGATATGAATACACGTGTAAGAGTGTGTAGGTGACAGGTTCCAGATAGATCATACTAGAAAACACATGGAGCCCACGTGTTCGAATTACCAAATCCAACTTTGCATTCCAAAAAAATTGTCAGATTATTCCCTTATCTCCTCCTAATAGTACAACTCTACACCTAAATATTCTGTTGTTAAATACGATATAAAATAGTTTTAAAATTGAAGAAGAAAATAAAAAATCAGAAAATGGCAAATGAAATTGGTGAAAAAGATGGAATTATTGATGAAGAAAATCATGTAAGTTACAAAGATGCACTTCTTGATGGAGAACCTCAACAACCTGAGTTCCATCCTGACCCTTCTATTATTGAAACTATTCATCATCACCACAACAAAAAGGTATTTTCAAGATTATCAATATTTCTTATGCTACTTTCTATATCTTTGTTTCAAATTGAAGTCCAATATCATTCAAGAAGAAGAAGAGTTTTACTTGTAATTTTATGTTTCTATATTTAGTGGCCCTTTTGAATTGCTATTAACATTTTGTTGATGCATGATCCATGCCACGCCCGAGTTATATATATTTGCGTGGTAACTAATACTCCCTCTATCCCTAAATGATTGTCACATTTGACTTTTGGTGGTCAATAAAACACGATTTAAAACATAAATATCTCTTACTTTACATGCTAAAAAATTATAATAAGTTGATATTTCAAAAATATATATTGAGACGAATCTAACGAGGTCCCACAAGACTATATTATTTCTTATCGTTTAATGAGAATTCATGATCAAATTTTATTATAATTGACCACAAAAGTTAAAATGTGACAATCTTTTAGGGACGGAGGGAGTATAACTTTGTGTTAATTAATCGAAAACTAGCATAACCAAATTATGTTAAAAATTAAAATAATTGAAAATAGATTGATCCAATGATTCAGATTTAGTTAACACAAGATTAACGCCAAATTAATTAACATTCTTGGCTCATAAGAACATCTGTAAAACTACTTAAGTGTCACTCGCCTGTCGCGCGATGTCTAAGTAGTAGTTTTGCAATTTAGACGATAATAGTGCTTATTATGATGTTTTTTGTGCTATTTAAGCCATTTTCAGTGTTCTCTAAGCTAAATAAATTTTGTGGTAGTGCTTAAAAAAAACTTCAACCTAAATTAGAGTGTAAAATTATTATGTCTTAGAGGCAGATGATACTAGGTAAGGTTATGCTTAAGACGAATTATATTCTAAATTTCACTATTTGATGTCATAGTTTATTATGTGTCTTTTTTTTTGTAAATTTGTAGTTTTTACGAATTGTTTTATCAACCACTTTAATGAAGACACATTTTTATTAAGAACCTAATCAATCATTATTCACTATTTGATGTCATAATTCATGATATGTCTTTTTTGTAAATTTTTGGTTTTTACAAATTGTTGGACAACTAATATTTGTGTGATTCTAATTTCTTTTATATATGAAGAAGGAGAGGCAGGCAGGGGGTAAAAATGGAAATAATAAGAATGATGGGCTACAAAATCTAAAGACAAGTTTACTAATTTCGGGGGCAGTGATTGGTGTTATTGGAGTTATATGTGTGGTAGCTAAGAAGATCAAGGAGAAGACATGATCATATTTTCCTATATTTCATGCTTACTTTCGGTTCTAGTGCTATTTTCTGTATAACAAGTACACTAATAATTAATCAATTTATTTATCTCCCCCTCCACTGTTTGTCATCATTTTGTCTTTGACTTTACACATCTAATCATTTTTAGCTTCTTCCCCAAACCCACCGATTACTAACGTAAGGATGATTTATAGCCTAGTGATATCTGATTCGAGCTTTTAGTAAGTGGTATTGGTTCAATCCTTTGGTGAAGTACATTCATTTTATATTATTTCTACTATATTTGTAGTTCATATTATAGCTATTAGTTTAGTTAGTCTATTTTTAATTCATTACTTGTAATACTCTTCAATCGTTAAATTTGTATACGATTTGTAATTAGTATGAAGTGATGGGTAAATTGATGAGTATGTGATATTTTGATGGCATGATCAACATAGAGGTTGCTTTCGTGGGCACCTCAGAAGGAGAGACGAAATGAATTTTTCATAAATAAATCGACACATGGCTGGAAACAGTACACATAAAGCCATCAATAGTAAACACTTGATAATACTCTAAGTGGTCATAGACTCATCACCAATCTTTCATCCTGCTGTGTTACGCGTGCAATGATTTGATACTTAGGCGAATCATATTGGTTCATGTCTTTTCCTATCAATGATATAATACTATCAAGTCTACACGACCACATTTATCTTGGATCATTCCTTACTTGTTGTTTGAGTAGGTCGTAAATAGCACAGAAATGAGCAAGATTATGATAGCTCCATTCGAAAATTAGGCGCGAAGATAAAGCAATGGATCGATGGAACTTATTTCGTCTGCTTCAATATCCATAGTTTACACTCGAGAGACGGTTAGACTGTGTGTTCTATATGTTTAGTATAAATGTTCTACTCAAACGGATTGAATGTACATTCTTCCCTAAAAAGGATCGAGCTCTTTTATATATGCAGTGCCATGAAAATGTTTTGCCATGGCCCCATGGAGATAAGGCTCTTGGTTGAATCTAATATCCGTGCTTGAACTTATGTTTTAGCTTGAAATATTCGATTCGAAGATTAAGCTTAACCGAAGTGGACTATAGCTTAAATTTGAGTAGGAACCTTTTCTGACCAAGCGAAACCCAAGTGAATTCCAACCTTCCACAAGCATGTGTGTTCAACTAAATGACTCGGATGTGTTCTAGTTGAAGTCGAGCCAAGTTGAATTCGAGTTCACCCTATTCAGATTCACCTACAACATTTAGACAAAATGCCTACTTGTACGAGTCTTCTGAAACGGCAACTTAACTGCAAAAGTACGTAGTCAACATCGACATTACATCTTTTTTTATTCGAAACTTTCCAACATTTACCTGAACCGAGTGTACTCTATTACCGACCAAGTGAGCACGCTAGGCCTTCTACTTATATAGCCATCTATCCTCATGGGTGGTGGGTGAGTGCAAGTCCAGAGGAATAATGAGTAAATTTTGAGCACTTTTCTAGTTGGCTAGGTGTACAGTTTACTAAATAAAAGTGAAGGATCTCGTTGAGACCTGAATATACTACAAAATCGATAGAGATCCTATAACATACTAAGATACAGCAGATTCAGAAACCACCAACTGACTCACTGCAGCAATTTTCGCTTCAAGTATACTTGCAACTACAATCTTTCAAGGCAACAGATAAAACATCATTATACCTCCTGTAGTTCCATGGACCTATCTTCTCAGTCACTTGAGTCATCCTCATCGTCAGCATTTTCAGCCTCTCCGCTGTTGCTCTGTCTTGCAGGTGACTCCTTTCTCTTACCTTTATCTTTCAATTCCTTTGCCTTTAGAGATTCAGATTTCTTCCCAGCATTATTTTTCCTGACCTCTGCAATATATGAACAGATGGATAAATATAAGAGTAAAGGAATCCGCTCAGTCTGGTAACATTTAAAGTCGCCTCTTGCCCCAAGGTATTTTCAAATGACTGAGGCATTTACATAAGGTTGTAAGCACGCCAATAAGATAAGGCGCGGAAGTTGATAGGAATTGTGGAAGAACATAATCGTTGAGTTGTAACAGGAGTCTAGTTAAGTCATGGTGGGAGTTAGTCAGAATGATAGAACATAGGTACTTGTAGCAATACGTGATAAGAACACTAATAAAAATATATAAACTTTGACCATCCACCTTAACTACCTGAAATACATAATTGATAGCAGGCAGACAACCAAACACATTGTTCTTATATCAATAGAAGAAAACAAAGGGGCAACCAAACAACAAAATGAACTCTGCCTCTGCGATGTTACCCATCTCCCAAAATAAATCCCAAAGTGGGCAAAACAAAGACGTTAATGTCAACTGAGCCTGTATATTTTAGTCATTTCTTTCTTTCTTGTTTGTATCGATGCGGAAGCCTATGAACAAACGGCACCAGGTTAATCAGTTGCAAATGTACTTATTGGGAATTTGATCAACTACAAACCAAACAAACCTATAAGATTATGGATGCAGAAATTCGACCAACTACATAACCAGATAAACCTAAAAGATTGTCGATGCTCTCTCCAAATTAAGACTTTTTATCCATTCTTCTTTAATGAAGAACTCATAGTGACTAGAGAAGAATGGCGCACCAACATGGGGGATGGTTTGACATGCGCCTTTAGGAAGCCAAACAACTCATATAGAAATATCTCAAGTAGATTGTACACATGTAAATAATAAAGAAGATAAAAAAAATTAAATGAGCAGCACTATCTAAAATGAAGACGTTTAAACAAATAGAATCTTGCCAACATTTACTTAAAAGTTCGTGTGGTACTTGAAGCCTCGACGAATTGATTCCACTACACTCAGGTTAAGTGCACGCACGGATACATGTGACATGATTAAGGTAGCATCCACAAAAGTGACAGAACATCAGTAAATACATTTTAGGGCACAAAGCACCAAACCCTTAGTATCAAAACAAAAAAGTGCGTTCAAATTATATCATTGACCCTTTAATGTCTAGATTTAAGAAGCGACCTTGGTTCTAATTAGTTTGTTAGAGTTAAAACGAATCCATGAATCCATACTCCGTTCTTGAATCAACACAACTAGGTCAAGCCAGCTACAGTTCTCATCATAATCAATATCATAAGCTTAGAACTCCATCAGCATATATTTCAATTTCAGTAAGTTAAATTCCATGTACTAGACCAATAACTGATGAAGGTAACTGTTAAGATAACTATTTACCTGCGAGAGATGCTCTGAGAGGATCAATAAAGTCAAAAAATTCCATCTCCTCGAGCGCTTTAAACACATCTTCTGCATTTACGGTTTGCCTTTTCGCCTCTTTACATATATCATTCGCACTATAAACGAATAAAAATGAAACATGACAAACTTTATTCAACAAATAAATTACTCCACAGTCCACTACATCCATAAAACATTGCCCAATTTTAAATTTGTGTCATTGACTTAATACATTTGAAACTCAATTATATCCCTATATCCAATGAACAATACATCAAACGCTAATAATTTTATGGAATTACACTAATTACATGACATTCTTGATTCAAAACTAATGTCAAGCATACTAACTAAGCTACAAAATATATCAAACGCTTGTAATTCTAATGAACTATACTAAATACATGATATTTTATTTAAAAATCATATTCATGCATACTAATTAAAGCTATAAATATGTTAATTTTGACTTAAGCGTACTAAATAAAGCTATGAAGTATTTTATTATTGACCATTCAAAATCGAATTGGACAATATTTTTGGACAATCTAGGGTTTTAAGATAAAACGAGTGTAGAAAGGCAATAAAGAGTGATTACGTGGCGGATAGGTAGTGGATGAAGATGCGAGAGCTTTCGGAGAAGGCGATGAGAGCTTCACGTTGCACGGAGATCTCGGACTCCTTCGAGAGTTGCGAGAGTTTCTCCTTCACTATTCGCCGGATTATGGTCTTCGGAAGATCGTTTATTTCAACTGCTGGCTCCACCGTTGACCCGACGTTGACCGCGGCTTTCTCCGGCTCCGTTTCTGTATTATTCGTCATCTTCCTAGAGCTTCTCTTCTATCTTTGGGAGGCGCGTAAGTATATACTGCAGTTTCCCGCGCAATAACGATTTGCTGATTAGTAGTACTAAGACCAGAGGTAATTATGTAATATTTCAAAAATAAAATAGTTTCTTACATTATTATTATTATTTCTTTTTTTTTGTAAATTACCGATGAGGTGAGTTTCGCACCAGTACGGTCACTAATTTTTAAGTCATTTCCAACATATACACTACATTTGATTGGGTAATACTATTTTCACGCCACAAAGCAATCCATCCGAACGCACAAAATGCACGCTCGATGTAGGCAACGGGCAAATGACCTTGTTCATGTCCTACGTTTTGCAGAAGTAGATTTGCAAGTTGAATGTTCACTCCAGTCGAATAACAAGAGATGTATTGGTGTGCTCACATGTCAAAACATCTGAATTCACCACTAAATTCCTTCAAGAATGTCACTCCAGTCCAGTCGTAAAAGAAACAAAAGCACACTGTCAAGTTCATTCGCATGTCGATTTTAATACAAATATCTATCAGAATTATGTTAACATATATATATATATAGAAAAATGGTTTCACCTTACAAACATACACAGGTTAACCTAAGAGGTTACAGTTTCACAAATTAACCTAAGAGGTTACAGTTTCACAAATTAACAAATATGCCTTGGAACGCTTTTAACACGGTTCCTCAGAGCTAAAAGTCTTTCAACAACCATTCTCATATAAATGTTTCCATGTAAATGATATAGCTAATTTGAGTCATTGATCACGAATCCGTAAGCACTTTCTGGAATTCAATACTCTTATGATTTAGATTCAGAATGAGAAGATCCTTCTTCAGGAGACAAGAAGCGGACAACGACAATTGTGGTATTATCTGCACTGCCTCTTTGATATGCTTCCTGCAGAAGCCTTTTGGCTGCATCCTCTGAATCTTGAATTGGCTTCACCATGGACACAGCCTCCTGATGATAATTGATTATTAGGTGAATAAAATATTGTAAGTATGGAGCCTAGCATACAGGGTTAAGTGGCTTAGACAATCAACCCATTAGTATACTCTGCATGTCTTTGGGAGCAACAAGAATTGAAAACTATACATATTTATATGGACATCTTTGTTAAAATGAACAATTTTGCATTACAACGGGAGCTAAATGCAATCCGAACCAATGACTTACATCATTTGACACCACATCCCAAAGACCATCGCTAGCAAGGATAAGAAATTCAAGGGTATCATCCACTTTCTCTTCCTGTGTATTATAAAGACAAATACCAGGTGTAAGTGCGCCATATGTAACCACTGCTAGAGAATCAAAGAAGGAAAACTACAAGGTTCCAAGAGCAGCTATTCTATGCTACTGAGACTACTATTAGCGTAAGAGTTATGGAAGTACCTGTATTTCTGGATCAGCAACCACATATTGCTTCAAAAGTCTGTCACCAAAAGCACGGGAGACAGCAAGAACACCTCCCACTCTCCAAGTTCCTGCAGGACAATAACTTGAATTAAATAATTGATCATAAAACTACACTTTTGCTCAAAGGTCAGAACAGCTATACCTGCCCACATCACAAAACCTCCAGCATCTTCAATCCTTTGTCGCTCATCTGTTTGGTCAGGTTTATGATCTCGAGAAACAGCAAATGCTAAGACAATAGAAAACAATAGTCAGTTTGAGAAATTTGCTTATCGGAGAGTTAAAATAAATGTGATCCCATTTCATATAGTCTAAACCATGGAGAATGTTTATTTTGTTTTAGACTATCATAAACTTCTAATATATAAAGACTATACCAAAATGACTTAATATATAGGTGATCTTCTTTACAGATATTACATGAGACATTCGACTCGAAAGATGGCTTATAGGATGTTAGTTCTCCGATGACATAAACAGCCTGATTAACTTCTATCAGAAGCTTATGATAACAAAACACTTAAGGCTTAGCCTCTAAATATTGAGGAAATAAAAGAGTAACTAAGGCCTAGGGCATGTATTTAAAAGTTGAACCTTACCTTTTCCACCTCTGCTGATAACAGCTCTAGAGTCACCTACATTTGCAACCAGCAGACGGTCACCAACGAGAATCGCAGTGGAAGCAGTTGATCCAGCATCTCTGTTCTGAGTGATATCTGACTTGAGAAATTCGGAGTCTGTCTGGTTATAAGTCTCAGCTGCAGGAAGATCAGGAACAGATCGATGAAGGTTCTACCCCGTGATGAAATTCAGCAAATAAAGAAGGTGAAACTATCATACCAATAGCAGATTTAGTATCAGAAATAAACTTGGGATGTTTGATCAGATTATTGAAAAGATTCTGTTTCACGTATTCAGCAGCTCGGGCACCACCATGGCCTGTAAAAGTTTTAATGTACAAATTTACAACTTTTTCTCCTTAAATGCTAATAAGATAACATAATCGCCAACGGATAGTGAACAAACCATCAAAGACCCCAAAGAGACCAACTATCTCTCCATCGACACCATCAATTCTCGTCTCATAGAAATCCTCCATTGAGGATCTCTTCCCTGGGGCGCTTGCGTAACCATAGCTGAACGTTCCGTTATTACTATCATGAACAAATAGAAACTATGTAACAATACCCTGATAAAACAAAAAATTAAAGCAATACGAAAACGTTCCCTACAACGCGAAATGCAGAGAACAATACCTAAGCCCGCCACCGCTAACTGGGGTATTATCGACCCGTACTTGAGTAGACTCCGACGACACAGAATTTAAATAACCCATTCTATGTAAAGTTGTATCCTCTTCGCTCTGATATCACCGGATTTTCTATATAAACAAATCACATATAATATGAGATATGATGAAAATCATGTTACAAATAAACAAAACTCGCTAATAATAACAGCCTAATGTCATAGATAATTTTATTTATCAATTTGTTATCTGCTCTGCAAAACCCCCAGCAACTATATACATCAAAAAATAATCCAACAAAATCTGAGATATGATTGAATATATTTCATTCTAAAAAAGATCATATTAATCATCAAAGCAAAACAACATGGTTATCAAACAAATCCCTCGAATTTGTATTGCAATTGTTTGTTGTATATTCCATAAATAGAATATTAGTATTGATTTATGATATTGATCTATTACAAGTAATCAAATAAACAAAAACAGGAAAATGATAAATAAATGATGTACCTTATGATTGAAAAATAATAAGAATGAATCTGGGATTTGGATGAAATGAGAAAAAGGGATTATGTATGTGAATAAGTATGAGAATATATATTTAGAGAAACATGAAATTGAATGATTGCAGGTTAGTCAAATAATGGACGCTGACAAAACAAGCCACGTCACTTAATATGTTTGACTTTCCTTACAATTGCAGCTAGTGTCTGAATATCGTCATACCATTAATCAATGGGTTCAGACACAAATTGTGTACTCTCTTTTTTTCTTTCGTCTTTCTTGAATGATCATTGGATTGAAAAAAATTGAATTAATCTAAAAATTAAGAAATAATTGTTTCACCTTAACCTCAAATACTTGTATTTTTAATTTTTGAGTATATGGGACCATGACTATTTCGGTTAATTGCAAAAAATAAATAAGACAGTAAAAATTCCTTGTTTTATAGGTCAATTCTTTAAATATTTAAGAAGTATCCATTTTATAAATTAATAGAATTTTATATTTTTTTGGGCAGTAAGAAAATCTTACAATTGCAATTTATTGGTCCATTTTTTATTTTATTTCTAAATTAAATCGTCGCTTTGTTTATAACTTTAAAAAGAACCACCCACTGCCCCTTACAATGAGAATCGAATCGAAACATATCAGTGGAAGACTCCTAACCACTAGATCATTCGATATTTTTCATTTCGCTTACAACTTGATATTGCTTCAAGAAAAACAAATACCTTGTATTATCTATTTGTTATGATAATTATACTCCTCCAATTAAAATTATATGTTTTTCATATTTTTTTTCGTGTCTAACTTTAATTAGTAATAACTAATTCGTTATATTATAGAAAAATTACAAAAAATTTAATTTTATGAAAATACTATTGAATATAAATTTATCGATATTAATTATATATTTTTGGACTAAAGAATAATAAGTAATTGATGGTTAAAATTAAACGCCAAAAATAAAAATGTCTTCAATTTTAAATTGGAGGGAGTATCTTGCAAACTCATCATGTTTAATAATATCTAATATGATATCTTTTATAAGTCAACTTTGAAAAGTGACTAATTGATTGAAGTTAACAAAATAAGAAGGTTGGCAATATTGATATGATTCTGTTCAAATTCCTATTTTAACCCTCTTAACTCTAACTCTTTCATTTTATCATTAATATTTTGCTAACGAATAGTGTAATTGAAGAGTATTACAAATAACGAATACAAAATTATTAACTAAAATAACAAATACAAGATTAATTTGCATTTGAAATTTAATATGGTAAGATTTTTTAAATATGTTAAACTTGTATGTTTATGTATGTTGAACTCTATTTTCATATTTGATCTTTAACGTATACCCTTAATATACATTTTATGAAGACCCTTCAATAAAATTAAAATATAACAAAAATTAAAAAAAATCCCCTAAAGGAATAGTACATTTTCATTATTGTTTTTCTTGGTCAATCAAAGCATTCGGAAATTAATGATTATGGAATGAAACAGTTCGCAAAAATCTTCTATATCAGTTGGTTGAAAAGAAGTGTTACAGTTGAGTGGCTATTTTGACAAACATTGAGATCCCAATGTAAATACAAAATCAATCATAATATTATCTCATTGCAAAAATAGAGAATGTTGAAATAATTTACAGATCTTCACATGGAAATAATACATCACTAGTCATAGAAATTATTACAAAACTGTTAGAAATCTAATGTCTAAGAAGTTTGCTAATAATTATTTGTAACGAGGAATTCATAATCGCTACTCGTAGCCGATAGAGGAATAGAACTCATGATGATGCGACCTGCAGTCCTCCCCCCCCCCATAATCTGCTAGATTTCTTTAGGTAATAAAAGTCTTTCAATACTCGTGCAGAAAGAATCATGATAAAACTTCACATGAGCAGTGCTATAAACACTAGGTTAGGCCGAAATTTAGGTAGTTTTTTCAACCTCTACCTTAACCAACACTTGCTTACCAAACATAGCTTTAAAGTTGAGAAAGAAAAATAGTGTAAAACTAAAGTGCATTTTCAGAAATCTGAAACTGATGAATATCTTGAAGCATGTTCTGAAGACTGAACAAAAGTTGAACGTAACTGAAGTTGATTAATCCATCAGTAATTCTAATTTGTCTGGCGAAGCACTTTTCAGTTAAGCCGGCACTAACGACATTCAACTCTAAGCTTTTCTTCTGCAAGAGTATGGCTTATACTGAAAAAACCTCAGCCAAACATCACCTAAAAGAACTATAAAGCAATCAACTGTACATAAGTTCATGATCTGAGGCATGTGGACACCCCGCCAAATCAGAAAACACAGCGTTATAATTGAGGCGCTTTAAGTATGATGCATTTGGGATGATGAATCTGTCCCAGCAGCAGAACCCTTGCATACAGGACACCAACTCTTCACCCGCAGCCACTGCTCGATACACTGAACATGGTAACTATGTTCACAACCCAAATTCCCTATTTCATCTTCAACCACGTACTCCTCCTGCAAAAGAAAACAATTATACATCATTAAACTGCAACAACCAATTGCTATAGTTTATTTCGAGTCTCAATATCATGAAAACTCAGGAAATATGGTAAACAAGTTCTGAACATTGAAACAAATATGTCAGGGAAACAGAAAATTGTACCACTACTGCACTTTTGAACTATATCTCAAGGCCAGAATCCTTGAGAATTATATCGTATGTAGGAATGGAAGATATAAGTGCCACAAACATCATATGCAAGATTCAACGTGTTTCCTCAGATGCATATATTAAAGAGAACATAGAGACATTTCTAGAGAGTCGAGACTGAACTGGTAATTAGTAACTACAGATCGGATAAGTTTTTCCTCTAGATTAAGCATGTAGAATCTGGAATTATTTCAGTATAACAGAATATACAACGATCTTTAAGTAATAAATACGACCAGAGTACATACGGTATTTGTAACATTCTTGGGAATTTTGTACCTGACAGATACTGCATTTGGTATCATTTTGGTGGCCAAAGTCTAAGTCTGCTTCTTCTGAAGATTGAGGCTGGTAGAAGCTTCTCTGCAGGCATTTTGTTATTGCTTCTTCAGAGAGAGCTGTGCTCACAGTACCCATTTTCTCCTCTAGAGCTAATAATTCCTGATTAAATTCAGTAACATCCATAACAAAGCCCAAGATGCAAAATCAAAAAGATCTACTTCTCAAGACCAGACAGTATAACACTTCATAAAGAGAACTCATATCACAATTATAGGAATTCAAATGAGCTGAAGCATAAAAAGGTCAACGCAGAGAAAAAGAACAAGGAAATCAGCCAAAACAATTACATACCTCATATGACATGTTGTCAATGTCCATTCTCATACCACTATGCCGATCTAAGACATTCAAGCTGCTGAAGAATAAGTTAGTCTCCAGAGCAAGTAATCTCTGAAAAGACAAGAATAGTAGTTAATAATAAAACTCTAAAATGCAAAAACTAATCCAGCTAAATGGTATATTATTATTACCTCATATGACATCTCTCCGTTTTCTTCAATTCTCTCAAGTTCCATTAGTACCTACAGAATTGAACAAGTTACAGCATGCTAAAATGAACTAAAACAACTCATGTAAGTGATATAATCCATCATGTTAAATATGAGCACCAAAATACCTCAGCAATGTCATCAATGTTATACTGCAAGTAGTCATCACGATTCCTGAAACGAGTGCTTCCAACCCCTGTGGAGGTAGATGGAACTGAACCTAGTACATCACTACCAACACTAGTAGAGACAGAACTAAAATGACTTGAAGATCCTTCTGGGATACCCTGGTGTGAAGCATTCACCTCCGAATTATTTGGTGTTTGACATCGACGAGATCCTGAGATCGTTATAGTGGAATAACCTAATGATGCATTGTTTCTCTTGCCTCGATCAGTATGTGCAACCTTATTGTTTATTTGCTTCGACCTCCCGTTTGTCACTGAAGCAGGACCTATACTGACACCAGAAGTCCACTTTCTGTTAGATCTTACATCAGACATTCCACTCTTAAGTTGCGGAGAAGGACCTTTGTAAGATAAGCTACCAGTTAATTTCTTTCCTCTGCCAGATGAGCTGCTTTCTCCGTCTGGATCTCTCTGCCTGATCTCACCCCTTTTAGGAACCATGGATTCTGTTGGAGGACTACCTGGAATTACATCAGATATTCTGCTGCACCTCATATTTATTAAACCACAGCTTGTCACACTACTTTTAGCTTTAGATGAAGAGGACCTAGATGGTCCTATAGAAGAGTTTTGCTTTCCGTTGTCTGAGATAGCTGGAGACTTTCTCCATGGCCTAGTGTTAGATAAAACCGAAGAGCTTCCAACTCCTGACAATTTAGTTTTTCCACTGCCAATTTCTTTAGTTCCTGAAGTCACTCTATGAGTCGGTGATGGGGAAAAGGATATACCAAGCTTCTCAGTGGCAACATCAAGACCATCACTATTCGTCTTCTGTTGAGAATGTGACCTCCTTTGAGGTAGTGCTCTTTTTCTAATAGCCACATCAGCCCCCGCGGTTGAGGGTATCTTAACAATTTCCTTCCTGCTTGAAGATCCGCTGGGAGGAGTCAGGGGTTTCGTTCTCTCTGAGCATCCAACATGAATACCTTTGGCATGGTTAAGTCTGCCATTGCAACCAATTCGATTACAAAATTGAGCATCTTGATCCTCCTTTGCACTCTTTTCGCGTATACCAGGACCCTTCTTCGGGACAATAAGCCTACTAACAACTCTTTTATTATCCATGTAAACTATTCTGCAAAACAGATCATTTACATTATATTAAACACACGAAACTTAACACAAACTTTCACTACTCACCAACAAACTAGCCACCAACAATAAATTCCCAATTGAAAATCCGCGATGATGACCAAACCAGTAGAGAATTATCAGTTGAACCCAATTTTCTCTCCACCCAAAACTCCACAAACAATGTTTCAACTAACCCATATAGATTGAACAACTTTATCTACCTTTCCAACTCATCTTATACATATAAAATTCACAAGAACTCATTAACGTCATATTATAAATAAACAAAAATAATAATAACCAATCAAAATATAAAAGTAAGAGAAAAAAAAATGCAGATTATGAAAATGGATTAAAATAACAATATGGGCACCAAATAAAATCATCATCAACAACACACATACACACACCCAAGAATATCTCTATAAATTCAAAGTGGTAACTAAAAAATATGATAAAAAGAAAAGTCAGCTAAAACTCTGACACAAGACTATAAAGGTAAAAATATGAGAAAAATGAAAGACAGAAAGAAAAGCTGATACATATAAATACATGTGCAAATATATATAATCAGATGATATTATCATACCTCCTTCTTCTTCTTCTTCTTCTCCTTCTTGTTTTCTTTGGTTTTGGGTATTGTTTGGGTGGAGTTTAATAGGTGGAATTGATTTTCTGGTGATATATATATAAAAGAAACGCGTAACAAAATGGTATAAGTAGACGTGTGACGTAAGATCCTAGGCTTATGGAAGGCGACTACTATTTTCGGACACTTTTAACTGCCTTCCAATTTCACCACATGTACTTTCTTTACTGGCTTTTTCAGACCCAATTTTACTAGGGTTGGGTAGAATGAGTAAAAAGTAAATGATAAGGATTTTGTAAAATCTTCTAAGGTGTTGATTGGTAAAAGAATTGGGGTTGGGTGAATATATTTCTCGAAATAATTTAATTCCTTTTTACTAAGGCTCGCACAGAAATATGTCACTGACGTAAGTGTTAAGATATATCAACGACTAACTACATCATTGAAGTCGTTAACAAGAAGTTGTTGAGGGATTACGGATGGAGCATCAAAAAAGGAAGTGTTGGTAAAGTACACAAGCTCCCTTTAGCAAGCCAATACACTCGTACTTACAACGTCAGTGAAATTTTAAATTGTCGAGATAAGGTTATATGCATCATTCTTGATTTTTCTCCTTTAAATTTGTAAAAAGGCTAACTGTAAAGTCGGTTTCTAAAATAATTTAATTACTCCCTCCACCCCTAATTGATGGGGATGTATTCCTTTTTCATAAATTTCACAATTGGTTCCTTCTTTGACTAATTATGAGAGAGTTTAGTGGAGGAAAAATTGTTCTTAATAGATAAATTTAAAATTTTATTAAAATTTGTACAAAGTCAAACCTTTCTATCACGTAGAAATAAAAGGAGTATAAATTTTCAAGTCATTAAAATACACAACAAAAATGTGAGTAATATTTCCTTATAATATAAGAGAATATATCATATATATGTGAGAAAATATTAGAGAAAAATTTAGATTAGATGATTAAGTATGGGTAAATCATTGTATACTTAGTTACAAAGTCACTAACTTAAATAACTCACCATTTTCTTTAAAATATGAAATCGTTATATTAACGGTTTTTATACACCTTTATCCAGGAGTTTATAGAAAAGTCAAATTGCGAGATTGTCTTACCTAATCAGGGGACTAGAATTTATTTTAAATTGTATATATGATTGGGAATAGTAGGCTCTGGTATACTTGAGCATCATATATAAATTTATACACTAACACAACAAAATTGACTCATAATATCATTTTAAAATCAATCGTTCATAGAAAGATTACAATATACTCATCCGAAGGATAATCAAACAATGTTCCTCAATACTATAAAGAAGTGTGTTAAATTCAAAGCCTAATCCTCTAATGGTGAAGAAAACAACAAAAGAGACCGTCACCATAATCACATCAAACCAATTAATAATAGGCTAATAATATAAATTGTGGATTAGACAACACTAAAATATAATTATAAGTAGGCAGTTTATTTGAAGGGAAGTAGTTTGTTTTATATGTTTGTTTGATAATGGTTCCTGTTTATATATGTGACAGATGTATTTTGACTAGATAATATGATAATAAAATAGGACAAATAATTAAATAAATTGATGAGGAGACAAGCTAGTGGGTACGTGGAATTGATGAAAGTAGATAAAATGCAGCCGTCCTAGCCGGTTTTGCAACTTCATCACTTTCTGATAAAAGGTTAGTTCGTATAATTCTTTTCTTTTACGAAAAGGGTAAACTATATATACATTAATAATATAACAAAATTTTTTATTTCTTTTTCAATTCTAACATCTAAAGAATATTCTAGCTAGGTTCACGAGTTCGATTTTGCTGTTTAAACTGATCCGTCATATAAATTTTGTCTAATAATAATTTTTCTATGTAATTGTATAACATGATTTGTACTATTTACATCATCCTAAAATATACCTAATAATAAAGTATTTAACGAATAACGATTATAGAACCTCGTCAGAAAATAAATAAACAGATGATTGTTGTATACTTGTATATATGGAAAAGCATCACATTAATATATACTAGATGCATATTAATTTGGCAAACAATAATCATAGTCCTATTCTCACGGCTTAGAATAAGAATTAGTTGAGGTCCACCATTATATTACCAAATATCACTTTTATTAAGTTGTCTCCTTGTTCCCTTTTATTTCATCCACTACTCGAATTTCATAAAGTACACTTTACTTTAATTTATTTGTTTCATAAAATTATTTCATAATTGCCCCCTCTAATCTAATGGTTCAGTATTCTATGCGTGTTACACTCTAATATAAACCCAAACAATAATTTTTGTGCACAAACAATATTGATTACGTTATACTGTTGAAGTAATCTTGATCAAATTATTTGTATTCATACTTTTATCGCTAATTTACTAAAAAAAATTGACTTCTATGTGAGACTAACTAACTTAATATGTAACCAACAATTTGACCAAGTTGTTTCATTACATCAGAGTTCAACCATACAATTTTTTTCACAACGAGAAAGAATATAATTTAAAGCTTCTTCAGATCATACAATTGACATAATACAGTGCATCCATCATTTTGGGACCAAAACATTTAGAGCCTAAACGATTCAACTGCCGTGCAACCGAGTCGAGTCGAAATTACAAAGATTATACAAGTAACAGTTACACTCCAAATAGAAGGACAGATTGGAATGTCTATATATACTATTGGGCGAGAGGGTTGAATGATTCTTATCTGTTGCACACCAGCTAGATAATTACAAAGAATGAATCCCTCTATTCTACAATACCAGCATCTTTCACTAGATTTTCTGTCATTGCTGAAAGTCGCGTAAGTTCTGATTTTACTTCAGCTAGGTAGTTGTCATCTTTTGATGGATCAAGTATGGTTTTCGCGCTACGGGGTTGCAAGAAGCTCATATCGATACTGTAATCAGCTTCACCGTGCATGCTGGGTTTGCTTAGAAGATATCTGCTAAGTTCAGAGAGTTTTTGGAGCGCATTTGTTGCTGCTTCAACTTTCAGTTCAGCTGCCTCCAACTGGAATTTTTCTGTTGTCAAGCCACCCATGCCCTCTTCAGCAGCCCTTTCATGGGTCAGAGCATATAACTGCCTCAAGGCAACACCATCACGGTTCGTTTCTTCCTTTATCTTTTTAAGTTCCATCTCCCGTCCATCTAGTTTATCGAGAAGTAACTTAAGCTCTTCATTTTTTACAGTAAGAGCCCTTTGGAAACTCAGCACTTCCATTTCCTTTACTCTCAGATTCTCTTTAGTCAACTCAAGTTCAGTTTCAAGTTGGTTCATCCGCAGCCTGGAATTATCAGCATTATCTTTTAGAAGCTCAGGCAATGTCCGATCATGAATATCATCTTCTGATTTAAACACACCAGAGGAATCATCCTTTGCTGAAGTAACGAGTTTATCAGTGAGCTCGAGAATCTGCTGTACTAAACTTTCTGCTTCAGAATACTTCAACTTTGTATCACTCAGTTCATGTTGGATAGCATTAACATGTTCATCACTTTCCTTCAGCTTATGTTTGGCCTGAAGCAGTTGCTCCTCTGTACTGTTCATAAGCAACCTCAGTTCGATGATCTCCTGATTCACTTCCTCCAGTGCTTTTCTTGCATCTACGAGTTCCAAATCTTTTTCCTCCAACAACAGCTGAAGAGAAGTGTGTTCAGCCTTTAAATGGTGGATCTCTAATCTAGCTTCCACCAATTCTGATTCTTTAACCAGAAGCATACTCTGGGATTCTTCAAATTCAATTTTTTTAAGGTCTAGGTCCTTTAGGAGAGAGGACTTCGCTGCCTGTGCTTCTTCTAGAGAAGCTCTCTCTTTATCGAATTTTTCTCGCAAATCCTGGACGAGCTCCTTCTCTATTGCTAATTCTTTCTCGAGCTCATTGTTCCGAGCCTCAGCAACCCTCAACTTCACCCTTTCAGCCTCCACCTCGATCTCAGCATCTTTTAAATTACTTATGTAACTAGCAAAATTTTTCCTTTGTTCTTCAAGTTCCAGTATTAGCTTTTCTAGCAAACTCCCTTGATATTCCATTTTCTTTCTAGATGATGCCAAAGCTTCTTGAGATGATATTAGTTCAGACCTCACATCAGCAAGAAGGTTCTTCACTCTCCTAAAATCCTCTATTGCTTTATTTACTTCGCGGCTGCTCTTAGAAGCTCCCTCTGCTAGTTTCCTTAGCTCTTCTTGTGCTACAAGCCATTCCACAGTTTGCTTCTCCAAAGTCATCTCAGCAATTTCCACATTATCTGCATTAATGTTCTGCAACTCTATGGATGCCTTCAGTTCTGCCTCCTTCTCTTGAAGTGCTCTTCGAAGGTGTTGAAGTTCATTTTCTTGATTCTCAACAATTTTGTGTGTTACATCCAGAAGCTGAGCCTTGGACTTGAGCTCCAAACTAGCATTAGCGACCTCTTCCTCTTTCTTCATCAACTCATTACTTACCTTATTAATCTCATCTTCTTTCATAGGCAATGCTGACTGTGCTGCCAAAATCTCCTGATTCTTCTCCTTCAGAGAAAGCTTCAGATCTTCAATTTCCCTTGCTTGGGAAGCTAATACAATACTGGCCTGCCTCAGTTCATCCTCTAGTTTTTCTTGCTTAGAACTAGCGACCGCTATTTTCTCTTCTCTCCGTTCCAACTCCTCCTTCGCTCGATTAAGTTCATCATAATCTAATAGAAGCTTCTTTTCTGCGTTCTGCAAATCTTCTTCCCTTTTCTTTAACGCTACCAGAGCAGCATGAACATCAGACTCAAGTACCCCAAGATTTAGCCCCAGTTCGACAGCCTCAGGGTGATCAGGATCTCTGCCTATCTGCTGCTCCAGTTTTTGAGTCTGCGCAAACAACCTCTCAAGAACGGCTCTTGCAGGTCCAGTCATGTCATCATCATCTCTAATACTGGACTTCCTCTTATCCAAGACCGACCTAACCACTCGAAAGGACACATACGTACTCTTACAACCATTTCCCAAACCAAAAGCAAATCTCGTTTGCTTCCTCAAAAGCCTACAATGCCCAAGCTGCATAAGAAATTTCAATAGTTACAACGAGAAATTTAACCATCAAGAAAATGCTAAATTGTTCTCTCGTGAGACACAGTGACAGTATTTCACTCATTGAACTCAAACTATAGTGAACTATTATACATTCATACCACCACACTCTAAATTGATAAACACAAATCTAACTTGATCTATCATATATATAATCTCCCCATCCCAAATATATTGTCAACTTCGATATTCGATAATCAAAATTGCCAACCTTAGCAGCCTTTATTGATTCGCCTAACATTGATGTGAATCAAAGTTATCATATTAATAATACAACATATGACTAAATTCGTTGAAACACATATAAAACATTTTAGTTCAAAATTTAAAAGCCGACAATCAAGATTCGAACATGACAATCCCAAAACAAGTCTATATAATCTAACTTATCTTCTCAATACTTCTTCAATTCAAGAATTGAACACAATGTCAAAATCTAGCCAATATTTCACAAACCAATCTCATCCACTTCAATTACTATCATACCCCTTTAGTTATTATCCATACTTTACAACCTCAAACAAGTAACACAATTATTCATGCAATAAAATATCAGGGTTATACAAAACATACAAAAATTGCAAATATAATAAAACATATAAATATCAAGAAAAATATATTACCGAATTGGAGGAGGAGGGCAACGATAAATTTGAGTGAAGAGAAGCTGTGGAAGACATGTTTACCTTCCACTGAACTACTGAAACACATCTCATCAATCTAAACTATACATATTATAATATTAGTATCATAACCATAGTTGTGTGCATTTTTTTAAGGAAAAAAATTAAAAGAAACTTTCCTTAAAGGAGTTTCAGAATATAATAAAAACCCAATAAAAAGAAAAGGAATTTGATTCCTCTTGCTTCTTAAAGTTTGATTCTTCTGAGGTTTTTGTGAGGAGGAAACAAGTGTGGTGTAGAAATTAGGCTCAGGTTAGTGTAGAAGTCTGTTTGAGTCTTAAGATGCGCCGGGATGAAATGAGACAAAAAAGATTATGGATATAGATATATGATGAACATTAAAAAGAGAGTGATGATTTTTTCACTCCAATTTTTGATATCGACACTCCATATTTTTGTAATTTTAATATTACTTTTATATTAAAAGTGGAGTGCCGTTTTGAATACTTTTTTTTCTTGTAAATTAGCGATGAGCCGTTATCAACACTTGAAATGCGAAAACTATTGACCTAAAACAAGTGATTATTTATGCATATACATATTTTCAAAGTATTAGAATCTTTACTTTTATTCAAATGACTTAACTTATGACACAATAAAAATCACTATAGATTATTGAATCTAGTAAATGTTCAATCTTAGTAGTTTGTAGAATAAAAATTACGGATTGTTACCTATATCTTATTGTATATTTTATTGTGAGTATTTTCATTCATTTATGTTTTAAATCTCCTTATTTAGTCGCCCGTTCATAATAATAAAAAGTCTTTCTATACAACCCTTTATTTCGTCATTAATAAATTTCCAATTAGTTATTACTAGTTGCTTGTTAGTTGTTAGTTCATATCCATAAAAAGTTCCAAACAGAACAAGTTAAATATCATAGGAAATACAAAGGTAAAAGCGTCTTCCTTTGAGAAAGGGTTTCTAGTGACTAGTGGTACCAATTAATCGATCTTTTGAGAAATTGGAGGAGGCCTCTAGAGACCAACAAAACTCTAAAGACGAGTGAAGATAAAACAAATTATTTATATGTGGTGGAAAAAAGAGGATTATAACTCACAAATGCCCAATACAAATTTGGATAAGTCTTTAATCAATATAGTATTACATTTATGTTTTGCTAATTTCAATCAATATTATATTCCTAGAATTTTGTTTCCTTTTAGCTATTTATTTTGATGTAATGATTCTAAATTTGAATATAACAATGATAATTTACTTATATACAAAAGTATATATAATTTCCATGTAACATTCATATTTAAATTAATCAAAGAGAGTTCTTATTTAAGAAATTATTGATCAATTATTTAAAACATAAAATTGTGACAATTGAATAAGAAATAATAATAAGTTGAGATTTTTTAGAATTTAAATCGGTCATTCCTTAAATGATAAGTTTGTAATACCTCATGATACTTAAACCTTTATTTAAGAATTCAAAATCATTCTGATAAAATAACATTGGAATAAATTAAAAATTAAAAACCAATATTTTAGGCTTGCACTAATTTAGCAAAAAAAGTGAGGACAAGTCATATTGTAAGGATAGAGCAGCTTTTTTAGGCACCTCTAATAGCTATTTGTCAAGCCCTCTTTTTACCGACATCTAATTTAGTTTTGATTATAGTTAAGTATATTAGAAAAATATTCAAAATTTGACATAAAAAAACAGTTGTTATAAATAAGAAAATAAATTAATATGGAGGAATTATCAAATAGGTGGGACCTTGTGAGTGACCACAGCCCACATATGACGTGGTTGACTGGTTCTCATTATTGTTTGTGGCCTTGTGGACGAGGTTATACTTGTACCTTGTTCATAAATAGTTGCACCTCATGTCGACAATGCTATTTTATGTCTCATTTACATCATTTTCGACTATGTAAGGTTGTGACTTGTGAACAATATTTTGTTAAATAATCATAAGCCTGTTCCGATAATGTTATTTTAAATATAAAAAGAAATACGGTCCCCATCTCTTTAAGCAAACATCATTTATGTTTACAAAAAATTTAAAAACAAATTAAATTCATTTAACAAATACTTACAATTTCTCCTTCACATTTTTTAATACCAAATTTGGTAAAACAAGACCTTAAAAAAGAATTTCTATTTTTACAATACAGATCCTTATATTTCGTAATGAAGGGAGTATGATATTTCTAAAATGTATTCTTAAACCACAAGTTGATGCATAAAATACACATGTTGGTGATTGGTTAAGCATAACTAATGGTGGTTAATAACTAAATTTCAAAGTACTAACATATACATTTCAAGCATTAACTCGCATTTTGTTTTGTTTTTTTTGTAAATTAGCGATGAGGTGAGTTTCGAACGACCTTTTGGTCTCTAGCAAGAGTCTTTTCCACTAGGCTATTCGATTGACTCCATTAACTCGCATTTTTAGGACAAATTATAGTAAAAATGGATAAAAGTAATCATGACCAAGACTTGGTTTCAAAATTTAAATAGTAGTCCACCACTTAATAAACTAGTAACATTCGACCAAGCTTTTAATTAGAATGTCTTGGGTTCAATTCACATTAGAGACAATTTGTCTCATGTATTTATTAAAACTTCCTATCTACACTATATATAATTGGGGAAGGGGGGAATTAGTTATTTTGTAATGAAGCCCCATGATCTATTAATTCCTTGATTGTAGGAATAGTTATAAATACAAATTAGTTTAAAATGATTTGTATATAAATTAGTTTAAATATAAATTTAAATATATACATTATTAACGATTATTTTTTTTCACAATTATTAATTTTTTATTTAATGATTATTATTAAAATGCACAAGCATCGATTGTGCCAAAAATACTAGTTAGTTAGTAATTTCTATAACCGTTATCGTAATACTATTGTATTCATACTTCATTGCTAATTGACAAAAAAAAAATTGAATAAGATAACGAGCCAATAAAATAAACTACAAATAACATTAAACACAGTAAGGCCTAAGATATGGTTAGGGTAAGCTAACGCTTGTGCTATGAAACATGGTTATTATACAAATAACGAATCGAATTTCAAAGCTGCATGCAATGGGTATTTGCTCTTTCGATCAAATATCATTTATGAACAAAATTGTTCAACATGGCCATAGGATGCATTCACCCTTGATATATAACATAATTTTGCCAAATCCAAGTATAAATTTTGTGGATTTATTGTTCTCTAGTTTCATTTGAAGCCACCTCACTGGCATCGATTCCAGATGACAGGTTCTTAACTGCATTGCGTGTAAGTGAATCGATCTGTTTTCGTAATTCACCAATGCTGAGGACCAAATCCACCAACAGCCTCCTCAAGTCGTCGTCCAATTCACTTATATTGCCAGAAGTAGCAACTGAAGGAGCAGCATCCTGCTGTAAGCGTTGTGCCTGGAAAGAAAACAGACATGTTACCACAGCTTTATGAACTTCAGGACCTTGCAGTTATCGTTGGGTTCGAGGAATTATCAGAAGAGGATGTTTAACAATGTCAAGACAGGAAAATTGTGATCTAACCACACATCTCAATCGAATGGTTTTGCATGGAAATATGTAGAAATATCAAGTACATCATACATGCATTCATAAACTCAAAACAACAAGAATATACACGAACGTGGGTGGTTCTAAAACTAGAAAAGCAAAACCCTTGATGTACCTTATCAAGCAGATGATCTAGTTTTCCATCAGAAGTGACTAAGCAATCAAGGGAAGCAGGTGATGATGGAATATTCATAACCACATCACCACTATTTTCTTTCAGGACAACCTCGCAGTCTTGCAGCTCATTCAGTAGTGACTTACATTCACCTAGCCAGGTACTCCACAATGCTCGTCTCTGCTCATAACTGGTTTTGTCTTGTTCAACAAGTTCCTAAATAAAAGAATAAAATATGAGAGACGCTTCTAATTACACAACATATGCTCCTTTACGCCACTCAGGCAGCAACCTCTTCAGATGCATTGGGGCATGTTGATGGTGCTCGAATTTTGGTATTTCTCATAAAATCATGTCGGCTTAATTTTATTTTGGACCCTGAACTATCACGTAAATTTCAAATTGGACCCTGATACTATCTTAAGACTCATTTTGGACCCTATACTACGCTTTGTCTCATTTTGGACCTTAAAATGCTAAATAAAATTGGAATAGGGGCACATTTTAAAATAAATTTATATGTGGGGATATTTTATAATACTTTAATTACAAAACAACCCCTCCCTCAACCTCACACCCCACCCCTACCCCCCATCTCACCTGTAACCCCCTTACCCCCCCCCCCACCCCCATAACCCCCTTACCCTCCCCACCCCCGTAACCCCATTTGGATACACTTCCAACTTCACTCATCACTCATCAGTGCTTTGTGGGGTTATCCATTAAAAAAAAAGACAGACTATGTGTAGTGTGTACCTAAATTACGTGACAAAGGACTAAAAGACAAGCATCCTCCAATCAAACTCACCCACCCACCATCAACCTCCCTATCAACCATTCAAAATACAGGACACTTCCAAAAACAATAGACACGGGGGTGGGGGGAGGGTAAGGGGGTTACGGGGGGGGGGGGGTAAGGGGGTTACAGGTGAGATGGGGGTAGGGGGTGGGGGTAGGGGTAGGGGTGGGGTGTGAGGTTGAGGGAGGGGTTGTTTTGTAATTAAAGTATTATAAAAGATCCCCGCATATAAATTTATTTTAAAATGTGCCCCTATTCCAATTTTATTTGGCATTTTAAGGTCCAAAATGAGACAAAGCGTAGTATAGGGTCCAAAATGAGTCTTAAGATAGTATCAGGGTCCAATTTGAAACTTACGTGATAGTTCAGGGTCCAAAATAAAAATAAACCAATCATGTCCCAAAAACTCCCAAAAAAAAATCCTTACAGATAAAACAGAAATGGAAGTCCTCATATTTGTTATCCTCACCCCAGTTAAACAAGAGTCTGGAAACATGTTTGATACTAAGGGTGAATAAACTGGAATGTGAAGGCATGCTTCAATAAGGTGGTGCACTTCTACCAGCTTAAAAGCTCATGAATATCTGCGATAGTTTACAACAATCTACAAAAAAATGTGTTTCTTCTTGCACTTGACGAACTCATTATATATTACAGTCAGCCTGAAAGTAACTATATGAAAGTTATTATCTTCTTCCTCTTAAAGAACTCGTCTATCACAAGAAGAGTCTGAAAATAAACTACCCACCACACTTCCTTGACTCAAGGAACTCATCTAAATTATGACATATGAAAGTACTGAGTTACATAACCCTTTACCCTAAAAATAGATTTCATCTTTTATAAATAAGACTTAGAGAAATAATGTCAAGTTCACTCTTGCTACTGCAAAATTCAAAATTCAAACTAAGGTAATTTGGATCAGACTCCAAATGGAAGGAACTGATACATTCACCTAATCTCAACTTTTAGATTTCAGGTAGCAACCGAAAGAGTTATATCTCAAAACTATGAAAGTCAGCTAGGGGTTTACCAATTGTCATTTAACCAAGACACATTCTACAAAATAAGACAAAAGGTACCTGCATTTTGGATTTTTCAAGCAATGATTGATTAAGCTGTTTCTTTAGCTCAGCTTGAGAACTTCTAAGCGATTTAACCTCCTTTACAAGGACTTTGATGTCAGCTTTTGATTTTACTTCCACCTCATGATGCCGCTTTACTAAATCCTCCAATTCTTTTTTAGTAGCATTCAATTCTTGTAGCAGGTCTTTCTCCCTACTGAATGATACATTAATTGATCCAGCATCAAGACTCTGATTCTGTAAATGTTCAGGTTGTCCGTAGTTAAAAAACATTGAGGGTGGGGGAGGGGGGCGACTGCCTGTGAGAATCAGGTTTGACATCAAAAGACCACGCACAAACTATATTACCTCTTGATCTTTTAATCTCAACTCCATTTCCATTGAACTTCGTCGAAGTTCTTCCATCTCCCACTGCATTTGAGTAATTCTTTCACGTTCAAGCAACATTGCTTGCTCAAGGTTTTCTTTACCTTTTAGTTTAGTAGTCTCAAGTTCCACTTCCAAATCCTTGACCTGGAAAATAGTGTAAATATAAACTAATGATCACAAATAAAGCTAACTTGAAAACACCATAATTCAGTTGAAAGTAACATGTTCAGGAAAATGGAGATAATGTAAAATTGGGCCTTTTTCCCTTTTCGCACTTTACGTCTGAAAATTTTAAGTTCTGCAAATTCAAACTACTATTTTCCAGTCTATCTCCATTATTAGCTTTGCTTTGAGCCTCTGCAGCTTAAGACCTTCTTGGACTAGTGAACAACAATCATACATTCATGACTCGTCATTCAGGTGAAGCTTATAGATTTTATTCTCACGCCAGCAAATACAATGCAGTCAGTCTTTTTATTCATGTCACGAAGCATAAGCACAACTCGCGTCTCATAGAAATCACCTAACCAGTACATGACATTAATAAATCTGACAGGCATCCTCTCAAGCTGAACTTCGCTTTGAAAGTTTACTGTTTAAATGCAGACGAACTCATGACCAGTTACTTCACATATACTAGTATCCCAACCACTGCTGTAAACAAAGTGCCACCTGCATTTTGGACCCAAAATCACCTTGATACTAATGTCGATTGCATATATTAGGGCTGTACACTCACTTGATACACCACTGCACTTATATCAATTCACTAAACAAACCTAAAGATGTGTGTGATGCTTAAGCTTAACATACCTTTGTTGTAAGATAATCTTTCACTGTTATTTCCTGATTTAGCCTCGATATAAGATCCTCCATGTCAGTTTTTGCAGTAGCTAATCTCTGATGCATTGACAAGAGTACCCCATTCAGTTTCTGCCGCTGGTTGGTTGGCAGAAGTAAATGCACGTCATTATTAAGTTGTCCGTCCGTGAATTGAATAGAATCTATGCTTCGTGAGAAGTCAACAGCTTTGGCATACTGAACAGGTTCATCACCGGTTGAATTCGGTTTTGCTGAAGTTGATGCCTCACTGCCCCGTTGAGTGCTCAAATAACTCCCAATACTCTCGGCTGAGTTTTTCCTTGCATGATTAATCATATTTCCATTATCAGAATCTGGAAAAAGTTCCATATTCCCAGAAAGCAAAGTTGCATCAGAAGTATTTCCATTTGTCAGATTATTTTCAATCTGTCTAGTGTTCACTTTATGCTTTGGATAATTTTCAAGATGGTCCAAGATAGCCTGTCCCATAAACAATCCCTCATCAATGTTGGACATGCCATACTTCATAAACCTGTCAATTGGACTTGTGAGATCCTCATCAAGAGAAAGTTCCTCCGTCCCGGCTTCTGAATGGTTATCTCTTCCAAGAGTAGGTGATCCAATTTCAGATGTTTCATAAGCCGTATCACTTCCACACTCGGATGTGAGTGACAACCCTCCTAGAATCTTCGGTAAGTGTAGATTTGAATGAACATGAGGTGAAGATGCTGTGCTATCTGTAAGAGGATTTGACTCTGAAGACAGCCGATTTTCATCATGGAATGCTGAAAGCACATATGACCCATAAGATAGCAACCCAGGAAACATAGAAACAAAACAAAGCACGACAAAATCTAGGCAACAGTAAGTTAAATTCCATGTTAACAAAAACATCAGATGCATAGACTCAAGGGTCAAGAGGTAAAAATATGCAGAGATAGCATACATACAAGATCTAGCAGCTGCTTCCAATTCTAAAAATGATGCCACAGCCACAAATCTTGATATATCAATATCAGATAGTAACTTCCCCATCCAGTCCTCTAAAGAACGCCGTCTCTGTGATATTGATCACCCAGTTACGGTATTGCTCATGTAATAAATATAAGCGCATTTGAAATATACAAGGTTTATTAAGTAAATCATTATGTGCAGTAATTGCAATAAAATTGATTGCACTAGAACGAAAAAATATTACTCAGTATTAATAATAGTGTTTCCATAGTTAGGTGGAAGTTTAAATAACCCACAAAAACAACATAGTACACAACAATTAAAAAAATTAGTTGTGGGTTGGATATGTTATTGTAGGAATCCAAATCTATACAAGCAAACAAGGAACCACAATAATCACCTCTTCTAACAAGGTTCTGGTTTTTAACCGCATAAGTCCCTTTGGTGGTGCTGGTGGAAGACTTTTCTTGGGAAATGCTTTCTTAGTCTGAAAACAGAATTGAAATTGGTTCTCTTCAGCAATTTATCTCGTATAAGATAGCAGTACTTCCTTTGTATTAAAGCAAAACGAAATCCATTATGTATCAAGTCATATAGATATGTTAGCTTACAGCAGCAGAAAGCTTCAAGAAGTCATTAAATCTTCTCAGAATAGGGCGTGTGGTCGTAACACCTTGTGGTGACTGTAGGGCTACCAAAACCCTGTAAAACTGCCCATTCAGAAAGTTAAGACTTAGACTATTTTTGGGATTAAGAAAAGACAAGGGGTCAGAGGGCATTTATAATTTTCTGAAAGACTACAATAATGTCACATCTTCAACAGAGATCTGAAAGAAGAAAATACTACGCTGATTCGCCTACCACTATAGGATCTGAATCTTTTGATTTGGGAAGCACGACCCAGGAAGGAATTGTTACACAATAACTCCAACCTGAGCGATGGTCATGTGGCCAAATAGTCTCGCGTCCAGCCTTCATTGTAAGATGCATGTTAGTGAATCGGATAAGAAAATTATGGCTTCATAAAAGAACAAAACCTCAATGATGATTGCTTGATACAGAAAACAATTACACCCTCCATCCCCAAAAATAGTTGCGTATTGCATTTTCATGGTTGACCTTTTACAAATGTTAATTTAAATCAAGTGTATGCATGTGAATGTCATAAGGAATTCCAAAGACAAATGTGGCTATCTTTTAGGGACACAGGGAGTATTATTTACTACAACATTTTGAAAGAAAGAAAACTTTCACCAGCGGCTCACACTGACATCCAGGCAATAAAAAATTGAACTTATTTGGTATTTAAGGCATATCATAAACCTTACATATCTTTAAAAGTAACACGTTCCTAGACCAACATGCCAAAACAAATTTACAAATGGTAAAGCTAACACATGGTTTATATGGTCAAATGTCTTGGACTACCCAAACATATTGCCAGAAGGATTACCCGTCCCATATTAACAATGTCAAAGCATACAAAGTAGTTTATAGGGCTACTACCTACTGCCCCTTCAATTGGGTTAGGTTGAAACTTCATGGATTCTCAACAGTCACGAGTGGAAGATCTTAACTCAAAGTGAACCAATTAAGACTCAGAAAAGTGAAAAGAGTGAAAGTACGAGACCACAGGACGAAATATGAACGAGAATATATAGTAATTTTCCATCGTTGACAGACTACTCACTGGAACAGACCACAGACTGGTTGTGCACTTCCTGATGAATATTCCAAATGTTGCTCTGGTTAATTTGATTCTTCCCTAATACACTACGATCTGAGGAGTTGTCGATCCACCAGTAAACACAATACGGACACTTAGATTCTCCTTCACAATTCTATCGAACTCAGAAATGATGAATCAAATAAGATCAAACAGTGAACATTTCCAGGCTTAAACTAACAAGGTCCATATTTCACACAAACACTTACTTTCGTAGTTATATCATTCCACCTAAAAGTAAACCCCAATACTTACTCTCAATTTTCGTCCACTTAAGCAGCTAAGAATCAAACTACCGTAATAATAGCTGAACATAATATCCAATTGTTCAAAATAACAGAATTCTAACACTTAAACAACCAATTATCAATTATAAAATTAATCTTGAACTCAAAATCAACTGACAAACAAAAAACTAAGCTCTTATTAATCAAATAAAAAATTACTATAAAATATGCATAAAAATAAAAATAGTAAGAAAATGGAAAAAAAGATACCCATAATTTAGGAGGAGGACTCCAATCCATGCCCAACGGCAAAGGAGAATCACCATCATGTCTGTGCTTTGGTGGGCTCTGCATCTCCGCCCACCACCACCCTCTACGATCAACTATATATTTTTATATATAATTTTCCAATATATTTATATAATATACTCAAAATTAAAGTGATCAATTTATATATACATCAAAACCAATATTTTTGCAAACGAGAATAATTAATGGGGTTTTGGGAATTAGATCGGAAAATGAGAAAGAGAATAATTATAGTGATTGATAAAGTGTAGATGAAAATCAAGCTTCGGAGAGTCCAAACAAATTTCGATTCTTTTTGGGTTTCTTTTTCTTTTTCTTGTTATTGTCTTTTCTTTTTAATTATTACATCGAAAATGCTTAGATGGACTTACCAATTTGTGAAGCGTGGAGAAAATGCTCCAGATGTGCAACATTCGATCCGGTTCAACCTCCCCCTACTAACCGATCGTTTAGTTGTTTTGAGAAATCAAAATTATTTGTTATTGATATATTCTCATGTTCGACGTGCCCATGGGCCATGCCTGTTAACGAACTAGGCCGACCCGCTAAGGGAATGCTAGACCCATGTTTAGTTCGAAACCCACTTTTTAACGGCATGGTGACTGCCTGACTGGTGAGCTTAACTCAACAGTACCCATATATTAATGTATCATGTTTGTGCATTGCACAAGTGTTGTAATGGTAGCACAAAAAATTAAATTTGATAGAGTTAACCGAATAGCCTAGTGGACAAGGCTCTTGTCAGTGACCAGAACGTCCTGAGTTCGATCATCGCCTCATCACTAATTTACAAAAAAAAAATTCAATTAAATTTGATAGTGACATAGTGCTAGGATTTGAATCATTGAGCTTCATAATAAGAGATCAAAGGCATAACCATTGTGACATTTTGATGTCTTGATATATTATCTATTATATTTGATAAAGTAGTTATATCATTCAATTTATCTATACTATATATCTACACTATATCTAATGTGAAAATAGAGAAATTTTAGGTTTTATTTGAAGCCCCATGTTCTCTTACAATAGTTAAAGAGGATTATATTAATTATATTTGTTTCAAAAATGTGAATTTACATAGATATATCATTTTACACATTATATTAAAATTTAGTTAAGATGAATTAAATAAAATTATATAGAAATATTGTATTATGCACAAATATTTTTATAATTCATAAAGAACGTTTTATCATCATTATTTCATATCAAAATCATAAATTGTAAAACTGATCAAAGAAATTCATGCAGGATTATGCATGCACAAACATAACTATATATAAAGCCTAAACTCATAATTAATTTGGTGAAGTTTAGAAGATCATTTAACTTATTCATGTAACATTATATAACATGTCACTTATATTTTTTCATAATAGATGAAAGCATAACTAGTCATATCTCACGGCATGTTTACCAATATTTTTTGTAATAAAGCAGTTATTTTGGTATAACATTAGTAATAATTACGCAACAATTTCTTTATTTAGATTAGTGTTAGATCATATGCAATCATCTTTTCATGTTCTCTTTTTACATACAATACATTGTTGTAACATTGTATATTATAATTGATAATATTAGGTGGCAAATATTATATTGTTAAAAGAATAAAATTCATTATTTCAACTTCAAAGTAATTAGATGTTCGCTAATCTGTAATATAATTGATAAAGTAATTATATACTTCAATGCGTATCATCATATTTAATATGCATATTATAGTTGATAATATTAGTGAAAAACTTCCCGACGTTGGGATTAATGTATCCATGTCTGCGACTAAACCTCCCCTACTTGATCGAAAATTTCCCACGTTGGTTAAGAGGCTTTGAGGGACCTTGATCCAAGTATCGAATACCCACCGAATATATGGTCATACATAATAGAGTTAAAGATATGTTTGATCACACATGTTTTTCACCATGCCACCATTTAATCACAAATATGACAAAAAAACATCTCTTACTCATTCTGTCATAACATACATTAAAATTGACTTTTGAGGATAGATTGAAAGGATAGAATGGTCCAAGCACATTTGTTAGATTTTTTAAATTTTAATACTCCCTCCGGTTTTTACGTATTATTGTGTAGGCCAACGTTCTTGTGTTTTTATCATATTGTTTAGCATTTTTTAGGTACCTTTTTCTCACCATTTTTGTTATTTTATCCTCAACAAAGTAGAAGACTTTTATTGAACTTAATGATTTTTCAACACAAAATTTGTGAATTTCAAAGTATAATAATCAATGATAAGTCCAACACTACATATATCCATTTGAACAAGATTTCACATTTCAAGACATTCGTTTGAGTTAATATCTTTTTATTAACTCAAATAAAGCGAGGGTTATATAGTAATGTTTTTTCATATCCTTAATAAAGTAAGTTGTTACTGAACAATATATTAAAAAACAGATGGTGTATTATATTGTGGTGTGGTAAATATTTATGTTTGGGCTTATTTTTAAAAAAATTCTAAGATCAATATTACACTAATTTGATTATAAAAAAATCAACAGTAATTTAAAAATATGTTTGGACTATTTTACCCCGTCAATTTGTACCGAAAAGTCAAAATTAACGTCATTATGACCGAACAACCAAGGAGTAACCTTTTGGAACATACAATTGTGATCAAACGGAACATGTTAATTAAAACATATGTATGTGCTCGAATGTTGATTTAGGGGAATGTATTATCAAACATGCTTTTATGTAACAATCAAACGTATTTACGTAAAAAATAAAAATAAGTTTCACATGTTTGAAGTTCCTCAAATATTGAATAAATGATGTAAACATGATAGTTTCACTATAAATCATACATTACGTCAATACATCATCATCATACATATCATTAAGATTAGTAACCTGTGGCCATGGCGTAATAGTAATTGAAAAAAAAACGTGACAATAAAAGCATTAGTAACTTAGCTCAAGAGATATCCTTAAATTATATGGAACACCTTTGTATATTGTAGTTGGTATATATATTTACATTTTCAAATGCAAAAAAAGGGGGGGGGGATACCTTAATTGTGTTTTAATTGAAAGTGATTCATATACATATACGATTTTACAATTTTTTAATTTTTATGATACCTTCACTTTTGAGATAATTTTTCAAGAAAATACACCCTTTATTTTCTGCATTGGATTAGTATTATTTTGGTTAATGAAAATTGTTGGAGTAGTTTAATTATTATGCAAAAATTTGCACCTTTCCATCCATCTTGAGCATCTTCTACGTTCCTTTTGGTTAATGATGAAGATTAATACTCCCTCCGTCCCTAAAAGATTGTCACATTTTGACTTTTGTTAGTCAAACATTACAAAATTTGATTATGAATTCCTATTAAACGATAAGAAATAATATAATCTTATGAGACCTTGTTAGATTCGTCTCAATATATATTTTTGAAATATTAATTTTTTATAATTTTTTCGCATGTAGAATAATAGATATTTATGTTTTAAATCGTGTTTTGTTGACTATCAAAAGTCAAAATGTGACAATCTTTTAGGGACGGAGGGAGTATAAAAGATGGCTAAGGGAAGGATTGAAATGATTTTATAGGATGGGAGTAGGGGATGATGGTGATGGCCAATGGCTAGGGTGGGGGAGGGGGGGGTCACCTAATGGGGACAATGAGCGGGGTTTTCAAAAATGAAATACTCCCTCCGTCCCTAAAAGATTGTCACATTTTGACTTTTGTGGTCAATTACAAGAAAATTTGATCATAAATTCTCATTAAACGATAAGAAATAATATAGTGTTGTGGGACCTCGTTAGATTCGTCTCAATATATATTTTTGAAATATCAACTTATTATAATTTTTTCACATGTAAAATAAGAGATATTTATGTTTTAAATCGTGTCTTATTGACCATCAAAAGTCAAATGTGACAATCATTTAGGGACGGAGGGAGTATATGTTTAGATTTAATAAAAATACATATCTTTATCTACTACAAAATTTAATTCATTGTGGATGTGATTTCGGATTTGTCTTTGTTTAAAATGAAAGTTGGGAAGTAATTTGAAAAGATTAAAAAGTTTAATTAGCAATTTGAAAGAATAGAAAGTTAGATTTCTTATTTGAAAAGATAAATAGCTTAGTCTCTCATTTGCAAACGTTTTTAATTAAAGGGGAAGACAAAAATAAGTCTTTTTAATTTTTTAATACTTCTTCAATTTTTTAGTTTTCGTTTTAGTCATCTTCAAATAGATTAAGAAAAAGAAAAATAGTCAAAAGACACAATGAAAATGTATAATTAAATGACAATTTATTGAAATAAACTTTATCGTTGCAAAATAATCAAAAACACATTAAAAACTCTAAAACGACAATTAAAAAAAATCGAACGGAATATATATAAGTTTGGTGAATCTCATGTTAATTTGAGTACAGGTGTAGACTGTACACAACTCTTTTACCTCCAACCCTGAAAGACAACTTAATAAAATACCCCATCATCATCTCCCATATATAGATGGGTTGGTGACTATATATGGGTGATAGGATGAAGCCATGGTACTACATGCAGTTGTTATAAATATAGTGAACTGTAGACATACATACAGCCACAGCCCACAGGCTAGCTAAGTTTGGTTACTGGACCCTCTTTTTCCAATTATTGAAGGACTACTCCTTTATTATCTAACTAGTAGACATTGTAGAAGACAAGAAAACATTTAAAAGACAGTGTCCATCTTTCGCAATTGGAGAAATTTCCATGTGCTTACATTATTCAAATACTACTAGTATATTGCATATTGGAGCATGGCTTCATACACATATATATGGAGCTATTGAGATAATAATAACAGGAAAACATCAATTTTAAATTTTAGTTAGTAGTTGACATGGTTTGCCGTCTATTTATTCGGTAAATATTTAATGAGTAGAGATTGTGGTTTCTCGTGAAAGTTGAGCCGATTGAGGGAATATTTGATCACGCGATTAATTTGAAATTAGTTCAATGGCATTCCCTCATTTTTAGAAGGGTCCAAAGAAAAATATTACTCCATTTTAACTTTTATAAAAATTCAAAAGTTAATTAATAACCATCTTTATATGAGGTTAAGTACTAATTTCGACATATTTCCACCTTACAAAACTACAATCTTTGCCAATACGAATTTCGACATAATTAAATTTACAAATATTATTATATATTAATCATGAATCGGGCACCAAATGAGCAGAGATCGATATCACATTATTTCATATCCTAAGAGGCATCGTCCAAAAGTTAATGGGTGTTAATTGAAATAGCTCTTAAGTTTATTAAGTGGCGAACTCTATCTTTATTTTTTAACGTAGAATTCTGATATGTGATAATCTTAAATTTATTTGAAGGAGAGATAGATTTTTGGTTGGGTATTAAGAATGATCACAATTCACAAGTGGTAAGTATGCATGTGATGAGTTTGACGGCCAAAATTGAAGTTCTTCACCAATCTGCATGCATGTGAATCTTATATGCAAGTGTGGCACCACTCTATTATACACACAAATCTGGCTAGTATCTATAGTATATAATTCATCATGTAGCTTACAATTGAAGAGGAGTAATTGAGGTAATTGTTGATATATAGAAACTAACTAAATGTGATGTTATATTTTCGGGTAGTGATAACGTAGCAGTTCAATTCCTAATAATAATATCGCACATTCGTTTTTAATGACAAATATGCCCAATATATATTTACATTATCATCAGATACTAGACTACTAGCTACATTGCTACTAAACTCGAACTATATATCGAGTAGAATATTACATTAACTAATAAAATTTGGAGATGAATATAGATTAGAAGGAAATCTAATTCAATCTTGAATCCAGCCTGTTCTTCCCCCACATGACACTAGCCCCTCACAATATACCAAATATTACCTTCTTCACATATCATAATTCATAACCATCCAACTATTTCTCACAAACTTACAAAAACTTCCAACTGGAACTCATGAAAATATCACATTTCTACCTCTCTTCCACTCAATCAAACTCCTCTAGCAGCCTCACATCCCTCTTTATAACCCCCACTTTCTCCTCTACGCTATATCATCTCAACTCTCAAGCAAGTTTAATTTAAGCTACTCAAGAATATAATTCTCCTCATGGCTTTCAAGACCCCCCTCTTGATAATTTGCTCTCTTCTTTTACTTGCAACATACACTAATGCTTGTGGTTCATGCACACCAAAAGTTAACCCGAGCCCGAAAGCCCCCCCGGCCAACCCCAATTGCCCAAGGGACACATTGAAGTTGGGAGTTTGTGCTGACCTTCTTGGGCTAGTGAGCATTAGTTTAGGGTCACCACCTTCAGGAGACAAATGTTGCCCTTTGCTTCAAGGGTTGGCTGACTTGGAAGTTGCAGCTTGCCTTTGTACGGCTCTTAAGGCTAATGTCCTTGGGATTAACTTGAATGTTCCCATTGCACTTAGTGCATTGGTTAGTGCTTGTGGAAAAACTATTCCTGATGGCTTCAAATGTGCTTAATTAACCTAAGCTTAATTACTCATGCAACACTTAATAATAAATATTATTAGGTGTGTTTGAGATTAAATTTGTGGATTGTTATTATTATTTCAATGAATTGTTGGAATGTATTTGTTGCTAGTTGTGAATTGTTTCTTAGTTTTGGATTGTTTGATGTATGTCATATTGAGTATTTGATGTTTGTGGTGATTAATAACAAGGCAAAAAATGTTTGTCTTTTGTATTGTGTTGTAATAGTTGAGGTTTTCTTATCAATGGGAAATTTGTTTGATTTTAATTCGTTTGTTGCCATTATTGAATATGTATTCTTTGTAAGTACACTATCGAATGATGATAGTCAGGTGATTTAATAAACTTCTATATTTGTGTAATTTATAATATTGTACCATCTTATGTGATGATATATGAAGCATATGACATATTAAGCAATAATATGATTGTGTGACCATCATTTTCTAGAGAATGATTTAAATGTGTTAAATAATGTAACACGTTGGGAATTAGATATTCCCTCCATTTTAAATTATTTGGCTTATTTATTGTTATACTTAAAGTGTAAATTTTTAGTTTTGTACGATCTCAACATTATATGCATTGAAATGAATGTAACAAAATTTTACATGATTATATTATCTTTTTCATTAACTAATAAGAATTTATAATTAAAATTTTTAAAATTGAACTCCTAAAATAAAAAATGTCCGAATAATTTTGAATGAAAACATTACTAAATGTGTAGGAGCTCGTTAAAACTGTATATTGCAGTCTATATAGTGTTAAAAAATGTTAATCGTTCTTATCAACTTGTCCGAGTACCGACAATGCTAAGCCTCTTGCCAATTGATATAATTATATTATCAACTAGTTAGAAAGGCCCGGCGATCGCCGGGCCGGAGTTTTGGTTGGCGTTTCCATCTTCTCAAGTTAAAGTTTACTTATAATTGGTTGGTGATATTACATGTTTTTTTCCTTTTTTGTAAATTAGCGATGAGGTAAGTTTCGAACCCAAAATTTTCTGGTCACTAGCAAGAGTCTTTTCCATTAGGTTATTCGATTGAGTCAATTATTACATGTTTTCTCTTGATTGAAAAGATTATGGTAGTGTGGACTACATTCTTCGAGACGGTTTCTGTAATAGATAAAGATATAGATTGTTTCGATAGTTCCTAAGATTTGGAAGTATGAATCTTGGTGAAATATCGTTGAAGATAGAGGGAGGGAGGTAATTGCTGAAATGGTCCCAGTAAGTGGGTGTCTGTTGCACTTTGGTCCCTGTAAGTGGGACCGATGCGCAAATGGTCCCTGATAGTGTCTAACGGGTGCGGAAACGGTCCCCATTTTAACGGATCCGTTAGTTTTTAACGTTTTTGATATTTTTGAGTTCATTTTTGGGGCGATTTCATAATTTTGAAGAGTTTTGGGCATTCTGGGTCGTCTTGTAGTTCGAAACTTCAAACGGCCATAACTTTGCGCTCGGATGTCCGATTGGGATGAATTTTATATCGGTTTCATATATTTTTTCGAGACGAATCCAATGGAAGATAAGCAAAGGTGGTCTGGGTCATTTTTTGCCCTCAATAACCCTTTTTATGGCTTAAATGACATTTTTATGATTCCCACTAAATTTTTTAAATCTTTAAAAGATTTTATGATTCCCATCAAATAACATTGTTTTTTTAAGTACTATGATAATACTTTAGAAGCTTACTTGATCACAATTAAGCATACAAAAAGTTGGTAGGATAAAAGTAAGGTTAAAATAGATACTCCCTCCAATCCAAAAAGATTGTAGTTTTAGGCATCTCCAAAATATCCAAATATAGTGTAGTTTTACATAAATCAATGTAAAATATTCCAATTTTTCCCTTAATACCCTTATGTGCATAAAACAACTCAAAACACATTAATGATTACTCATAACTCAGTTTAACTCTTCATATTCCAACTCATTTTTATAGCTACCTAAAAAAAGTGATTAAACTATTGCACTCCAAAATTTTCACGTCTTGCATCAGATTTAAAATGGAGCATTCACGTCTTGCATCAGGTTTGAAAATTTAAGATTTTGTGTTACTTATAGTTTGTGGCTCCAAGTAAGAAAATTTAAAATTTTCGTTTGTATGAAAATTTTTGGCTCCAAAGATTTTGTATCCAACTAATTGTAGTGTGAAGAAGTTGAAGAGTTGCAGTCAAGAACATTCAAATACAAATGATTGACACATGTTTTTTAAGTGAATAACTAAATTACTAATCATTGGTTTTCAAAGGGTATGACTGGAATTTTTAAAAGTATTAAAATTTTCTTAATCTATGTGAAATCTCTAAAACTATACTCTTTTTGGATTGGAGGGAGTACCATTCTACAAAATCTTGTCATAATTGCTTAACTAAAGCAAAAACAAGTCCCTTTAGTTAAGCAACGGTGATTTCGAAGTCTCTATGCTTACTTTTATCTTTTTATCATCCCTTACTAGAGTATTTTAACTAAAAATACTATGTTTTTTCTTTTGATGCTTACTTCTTAGATGTTATTGTAAAAAAATCAATGTTATTGGATGAAACTCATAATTTTTTTAAAGATTTAAAAAAAAGTAGTGTGAATCATAAAAATATCATTTTAAGCCATAAAAGGGTTTTTGGTGCTTACTTCTTAGATCCTATTCTAGAAAGGGATTTGTTTTTTGCTTTAGTTAAGCAATTATGACAAGTTTTTGTAGAATGATATCTATTTTAACCTTACGTATATCATACCAACCTTTTGTATGCTTAATTGTGATAAAGTAAGCTTCTAAAGTAATATCATAGTACTTTAAGAAAAACAATGTTATTGGATGGGAATCATAAAATCTTTTGAAGATTTAAAAAATGTAGTGTGAATCATAAAAATACCATTTTAAGCCATAAAAAGGGTTTTTGAGGGCAAAAAATGACCCTGACCACCTTTGGTTGTCTGGCATTAGATTCGTCTCGAAAAAATACATGAAATCGGTATAAAATTCATCCCAATCGGACAGCCGAGCGCAAAGTTATAGCCGTTTGAAGTTTCAAACTACAACACGACCCAGGATGACCAAAACTCTTCAAAATCATGAAATCACCCCAGAATGACCTTAAAAATATCAAAAAAGTTAAAAACTAACGGATCCGTTAAAATATGGACCATTTCCGCACCAGTTACACACTATCAGGGACCATTTGCGCATCGGTCCCACTTACAGGGACCAAAGTGCAACGAACATCCAATTACTGGGACCATTTCAGCAATTACCTCTAGAGGGAGGAGGAGGTTGGTCAGGTGGCAGAGGTGAAAATTTGTTATTTTGATTTACTTATCAGTTATTTATCAATAAGTAATAAGAACAACTCATACTTTCTATCGACAACAAAATATTACCCAAAATTTATTTTCAAGTTTGTCCTTTACAAAAATGAAACTTGAGACTATTTAAAAAGTAAAAAGTTGTAAGTCTTTTATTCAAAAAATTGATACTTGGGTCCTTATTAGAAAAAATAGTATTTAAGTTCCTTGTTTGAAAAAATGAATAGTTCGGGAACCCTAATCGAAAAATAAGAATTTTCTTATATTTCGAACTCTATATTTATGGAACTGTTTCGAAAATTAATTTAGCTGTTCAATCAATTTTTGTGGTAAGTTAACGATGATTTGAGTATCGAACCCGAACCTTCTGATCGTTAATAGAAACTTTTTCATTAAACCATTAAATAAAAACGGCCATTAAATAAAAAATTAATTCAATCAGATGGTGAGCATGCATTCACCGCATATGTCATGTTTGTTTACAATAATGAGAAAGAGTGTTTACATACTTCTTGGCAGTGTCCAGGTTGCACGAGTTCCTCTAAATTATTAACGTCATATCAACATTATTAGTGACATTTTTTGTTAACATACCAATAAACCAAGTTTTACATAACGTTAGATAACCAAACTCATGACATAAATCAATCCAACTAAATTATATTTTTTCTTTAGTTACAATAAACTACTTGAACTTGAAATAGAGCAAATTCACCATAAAGCCTTAGCACAAAACATTAGACTTGGAACTGGAGGGGTGTGCCAGGCCAAGACAGTCGTGCAACATCGAGGCGACACTCGAGAGTCCAGATAGCAAGCTATCTTAATGAACTCTCCCCCTTAAAAAATTGAATTAATATCATGTGAATCAATGATCCACATATCAGATATTAAACTGATAAGAACAGATACTACACTTGAACTTAGCCAAAAGGCCGAGAAAGGTATGATTTAACAATTGTAGGGGCTTCAGTTCTTGTACTACAATGTGCCAACACATATTTCTTCGTTTAGCGATGTGGGACTAAAATGAACATCCAAGAAAGACACTTGATAAGTAGATGAAGAGCAAAACAAAGTAATACTTGAACATTTATGGTTTTATCTAAAGGTAAACTTCAGCTGAAGAACCATAACAAACACTCCATAACTAAATAAAACTGAGAAATCGAGATCATTTATAACATATAACAACATTAACAATTTACCTTCATTTGTGTTAGCAACATAATCTCATTCGTATGTAATGCTTCGACAAACTATGTACACTTTCAAGTTTCAATCCATAGCGAAATTGTGATACATATGGCACTTCATCTTTCGAGGCATTTAGACATGTTATTATTTCGTTACTAAATTGATTTTGATTAGATTTTGTTATTTTTAGAGCATGTTATTTTGTTGAGTTATTAGTCAAAGAATATCTTTAAATAATTGTAGAAGATATCTAATTTTAAGTATACACATATGAGTAGATGGTCTTGTGACTTGTTACTTAATAGAGTATTTTATCTTTTGACGCGCTATTTTTTCTTTTGTAAATTAGCGATGAGTGAGTTTCGAACTCAGGACCTTCTGGTCAAGTAAGAGCTTTTCCACTAGGCTATTCGACTAACTCACGCGCTATTTTTAAACAAGAATTTGTCATCCTTAATTCTCCATAATTTTGTTTTTTATTAGAAAAAAAATGAGATGTTCAACGCCCCTGAAATGTATAGGTCCTTTCATATAGTACCTATATATATGTCATTTTAATTGACGTTTTGAGAATGTGTGTCAAGCTTTGACTACAAATTACTTTTTATTCATTTATTATGAAAAATATAAAATTAATATTATTGAATACTTTTTCAAAATATTTTCATAATATTATTTTCTTGTAATTTTCTATAATGTATATGTAAGTAACTAATGATTAAAGTAATGTTTCAATAAACGTGAAATCAATTAAAGTGGAATGGAGAGAGTATGAAAGTGTTATGTACACTTTCTAGCGAAAAGAAAAGTATATCTTAGTTTTTAATGACCATACTAGTATCTTTGCAAATAACATCCTAAAGTTTCTTTTTGTTGCAAATAGGCACCTGAGCACCTGAACTTTTGAGTTTTTTTTGGCTTTTTCAACATTTTTTATATGTTTTACTAATTCTATAAGGACAAATTAGTCAAGCCACCTTATAAACTAACTAACCTCATATAACTAACCAAACCTCAAATTCTGAACCCAACCCAATTAAATATCTATTTCAAACATTTATTAAACACATGTTCACATTCTTCTTCACCAACCTCCGCCACCCTATTTTCAACCACAAAATCACCAACAACACATACCTACACCAAGTCATCTTCTTCCTCGCGTTCTTCTTCAAATCACAACAACTACCACCAATAAGGAGAGGTGGGGCTCGAAATCGAACAAGAAAGGGGTGGGGGCCCAAAGTCGCACAAGGAGATGGGTGGGGGTTCAAAATCGGGAAGGGGAAGGGGTGGGGGGGGGTTCAAAATCGGGAAATGGAGGGGGTGAGGGGTTCAAAATCGGGAAAGGGGGTGGTGGGAGGTCAAAATCGGGAATGGAGGATGGTGGGGAGATCGAAGTCTAGAAGGGAGGGGGTGGTGGTTTGGTGTGTTTGAAGATGAAATGTAGTGGTTGGTGAAAAAGAAAGGTGGTGGTTTTTGAAATTGAATTGGGTGGTGGTTGGTGAAAAAAAAAGATGATATTTTTGTATATTGAAGTGGGTGGTGGTGGAGGAGTATGATAAGATGTTGGTGGTGGTTGAAGGTTGGTGAAGAAGAAATTGATGGTTGATGAAGAAGAATGGATGGGCAAAATTGACATTTCACAAGGGAGGGTGATATGTTGCTATTTCTTCAAAATGACACCTGAACTTTTCTCAACCTTTTCAACATGACTAACTTGCCCTTATGTTAAGCATTAGTTTGAAATTAAAAATGTAAAAAAATGCTGAAAAAGTCAAAAAGTCAAAAGTTCATGTGCTCAGTACCTGTTTGTTTGTAACAACAAAAAAGCACATATACTTATTTGCGAAGATACTAAATAGTTCAGATGCCTAAATACAAAAAAGCCTATAAATTACTATCCTTTGATCACTTATATTGCCCCAAACACCATACTTCATTTTGCTTCAAATTATTATATGTAATCATCTTTCTTTTTTGTGTGTGAATTAGCGATGACGTGAGTTTTGAACTTAGCATCTTCTGATCATTAAACTATTCAATTAGTTCACCATATGTAATAATCTTAAAGAGGTAAGTCAATCATAAATTATTGGAACATTTTCAAAATATTGCAAAATCACAACGAAGCCAAAAAAAATTTTGTTGCTATTTTTCGAAAGGCCCAAGGAGGTGAAAACCGGCAACGATGAAACAGTATGCACGTAGCTACACTTTACAACAATTATGGCATGTGAGTTGTGACTCGTGGATTAATCTTCGTCTTTGGTTCTCTCATTATTTAATCACTTTTTTCATTCTTCTCATAATTCCACATTCTTCAAATCATAAAGAATCAAATACACAACAAACAATCCTAGCATATAATTCTAAAAATACAAATGCATTAATACAATTACAAAATATCACCATTATGATACTTCAATTAAATATTGTTTAATTGAAATGTTACTATTATAATTTTTACACCAGATTGATCGGGAAAAAATATTTCCAACAATAATTACTTTTCAAAAATAATATGTAGATATATTACTATTTTTACCTGTTACGTTACAAAAAAAACTGTTGTGTAACATAAGAATTTTCTTTTAAGGAATTGCCACATGATACAATCACCTCAACTAGTAGTGAATTGCACACAAATTTACGTTCAGTCTAAATTATCCATAAACATTATATTAAAATGCTAAATAAAAAATAAAAACCTAATAAGAAGCACACACCTACAGACCTAAAACCAGAATCAGCAACCACAATGAAGCACCACCACCAGAATCTTACGTCATCATCGTCCGACGTGGCAGTTTCATCCTCCTCCGCCGCCACATCATCATCTGACCACACCCCTCCGATTCTCAACCACTCCACGTCATCATCTCACCCCCACCTCCGTCCCCACCGCTCCACGTCATCACACTCATCCGACAAGGACACCAAACCCCCCGCCTCAGCCGCCTCGGAGGATCCGTCCCGAGCCGAGTACAACAGCGGGGCTACGGCGGCGACTGCGCCGGAGTCGGCGGAGACGGTGGTGGTGGAGAAGAGAGGAGAGTATTCAGCTTTGTGCAAATGGACAATCGTGAATTTCTCGCGAGTTAAAGCGCGAGCTGTTTGGAGCAAATACTTCGAAGTCGGAGGGTATGATTGCAGATTACTAGTTTATCCGAAAGGAGATGCTCAAGCAATGCCTGGTTACATATCAATATATCTCCAAATTATGGACCCGAGGAATAATTCGTCGAAATGGGATTGTTTCGCGAGTTATCGCCTCGCTGTTGAAAACCCTAGCGATTCGTCCAAGTCTGTTCACCGTGACAGCTGGCACCGGTTCTCCTCGAAGAAGAAATCGCACGGATGGTGCGATTTTACACCTTCGAATTCAATTTTGGAGCCCAAGTTAGGGTTTTTGTTCAACAATGATTGTGTTCTTATTACTGCTGATATTTTGATATTACATGAATCTGTTAGTTTTTCGCGCGATAGTAGTAGCGAAATTCAGTCCCCTTGTGGGAATAATGTAATTGTAACGGGGCCAACGGGGGATGTTTTGAGTGGGAAATTTACTTGGAAAGTTCATAATTTTAGTTTGTTTAGGGATATGATTAAGACTCAGAAGATTATGAGCCCGGTTTTTCCATCCGGGGAGTGTAACTTGAGGATTAGTGTTTATCAAAGTACTGTGAATGGGGTGGAGTATTTATCGATGTGTTTGGAGAGTAAGGATACAGATAAGGGAGTAGGAGTTTCAGATAGGAGTTGTTGGTGTTTGTTTAGGATGTCTGTATTAAATCAAAAGCCTGGAATGAATCACATGCATAGGGATTCTTATGGAAGGTTTGCGGCTGATAATAAAAGTGGGGATAATACTAGTTTGGGCTGGAATGATTATATGAAGATGCTTGATTTCATTACTCCTGAATCTGGCTTTTTGGTGGATGACACAGCCGTTTTTAGCACATCCTTTCACGTGATTAAGGAGCTGAGTAGTTTCTCGAAGAATGGGGGGTTTGTTGGAGGGAGAATTCTGAGTGGCGGAGCCAGAAAGGCAGATGGGCATTCTGGTAAGTTCACTTGGAGGATTGAGAATTTCACAAGGTTGAAAGATCTTTTAAAGAAAAGGAAGATAACTGGTCTTTGCATCAAGAGCAGGAGATTTCAAATTGGTAATCGAGATTGCCGGCTTATTGTTTACCCCAGAGGTAAGTACCTTTTGTGCCTCCTAATCTGATATTCATTGACCGCCCTACTTTTAATCACTTCTAATGGCATAATTCGTTATATATATGGTATCCATACACATTTTCGAAATGGGTACCCAGTAATTTTTGCAATATTTGTCTTGCAAGAATGAGTAAACTATAGGTTATTCCCCATAACTATATGCCTTCTCCTTTCTGTAAACTTAGTTTGCCTATTGGGCATTCTACATATGGGAGTAGCTTAGCAGATTCACTCATCAGTTCACGGCGAACAGTTAAAGATATATGTGTGAAATACCATGTTGGTTATCTTCATGTTTTATTTTAGAATGTAGCATGCTTGAAATAAATGGGGTCGTTGTGGAGTAAATGGGAGAATAGTTATAATGAAAGAGCACCTCAATTTGCACCAACTACAATTATGTTTCAATTTACAATCAGTATACTTTACCATTACTACATTTACATTTGATCCATGCTTGTGTACCTGCGAAGTTGGCACAGTCATCTCCTTATGCTTGCGACCTTCCATAATTATAATTATACAGGGAATTTTATGTCCTGTTTATTCATCTGATGGTGCTTTAGGCCTTTGATGTTTGCTATATGTGAATAGAACTTATTTTGCCATTGTGTGCAGCAGCAAATTGTAAATAGTTGAGAGGAATAATTGTGGAATATCCATCAGCTATATGCATCTTTTTAGAAATATAGCATTTTCCTTAAATATCAATCACCTCCTTCAGATGTAGACTAGAAATGTTTCTTCAAGTGGAATGACCTCTTTTTAGTTTGCACTATATCTCTCTGCCGTGCTCCTTGTGCCTTTTAAGTTCTGATCATGAATTTCCTTACTGATAAAAATCAATATTAATATTTATGGTAACAGGTCAGTCTCAGCCTCCATGCCACCTTTCTGTATTTCTTGAAGTGACCGACTCACGAAACACAAGTAGTGATTGGAGTTGTTTCGTCAGTCACCGGTTGTCAGTAGTAAACCAAAGGATGGATGAGAAATCTGTTTCAAAGGAGTCACAGAATCGTTATTCCAAGGCTGCTAAAGACTGGGGTTGGCGTGAATTTGTGACACTCACTAGTCTTTTTGATCAAGATTCTGGATTCCTTGTGCAAGACACAGTTGTGTTCTCTGCAGAAGTTCTTATCTTGAAAGAGACTTCTGCAATGCAGGAGCTTACAGATCAAGATTCCGTGACAGGTGATGCTGGTTCTCAGTTAGAAAAGGTTGGGAAAAGGAATTCATTCACATGGAAGGTGGAAAACTTCTTAGCCTTTAAGGAAATAATGGAAACACGTAAAATCTTTAGCAAATTTTTTCAAGCTGGTGGCTGTGAGCTTCGGATTGGTACATGGCCTTTTTCTGCTCCTTAAATCTCGATCCTGGATGTCAGAGTTTTTCTATATTTATCATCAGCTCTCTGATTAAGGATCTAAATTTTATATTACTTATTCCTGATGCAGGTGTATATGAGTCATTTGACACAATCTGCATATACTTGGAGAGTGATCAGTCTATTTGCAATGATCCTGAGAAGAACTTTTGGGTCAAATACAGGATGGCAATTGTCAACCAAAAGAATTCTTCAAGGACCGTGTGGAAGGAATCTTCCATTTGCACAAAGACGTGGAACAATTCTGTTCTTCAGTTTATGAAAGTGTCGGATATGTTGGAAGCTGATGCTGGATTTCTTGTACGCGATACAGTTATATTTGTCTGTGAAATTTTGGATTGCTGTCCTTGGTTTGAGTTTGCCGACCTTGAAGTAAGTTTAGTTTCTTTTCCTTGTTCGGTATTGTAAACCATTTATATTCAGTTAGGATGTCCAGTGGTTCTAATTATGTCCTTGAAATGTGCCATTTCTCTATCAATACAGTAGGAAATGCATATCTAGGAGATGGTATACTTCTTATGCTTTCAGGAACATGATGGTGGTTCTGTTTATCCTTCAAAAAATATTTTATTTTATCTATTTTAGTAACAAATGCTTATTTTGGAGGAGATAGATAAGATGGTTGGTCTGACCAAGAAAGAAAAGAAAAGAGGAATGGGATAGCTGGTTCGATAGGGCCAGGAATGGGATGTTATGCTTTCAGGAATGTAATGAACATTATGATATTATGTGTGTGTGTGGGGGGGGGGGGGGGGGCTGTATCAAAGAACAATACATCTTGATTGGAAATGCTCTATATTGATGCTTGTTTTGGCCAAGCTTGGCCTTCTTCAGTCCTGTGAATAGTTTATTTATTCGTATGAGTATTTACAATAGTTCTAATCCTCACGGATTTCACTTGTTTATCTATTCGTATGAGTAAATAAACTATTCACAGGACTGAAGAAGGCCAAGCTTTTCTTCTCTTAGAAAAGCCTATTACATCATTGGACGCGAGCTTGTTGTTTCATACAAGTGGATCTAAGTTGTTACTGTGCGAATGTGTTTCATTTGAAGTCTATAGCATCCATTACAATCACCTTTTCATGATCTGTCACTAATTTCAGGTATTGGCTTCTGAAGATGATCAAGATGCTTTGACAACCGATCCTGATGAACTTATTGATTCTGAGGACAGTGAACTAATAAGTGGAGATGAAGAAGACATCTTCAGGAATCTTCTCTCCAGAGCTGGATTTCATCTTTCCTATGGAGATAATTCATCACAGCCACAGGTCACATTAAGAGAGAAGCTTCTTATGGATGCTGGTGCCATTGCTGGTTTTCTGACGGGACTTCGTGTGTATCTTGATGACCCCGCTAAAGTAAAACGCTTACTTCTTCCTGCTAAGATATCTGGCAGTAATGCCTTAAAGAATGATAATGGGAGTGAGGAGTCCTCCCCTAGTCTGATGAATTTGTTGATGGGGGTCAAAGTCTTGCAGCAAGCAATCATTGATTTACTATTAGACATAATGGTTGAATGTTGCCAGCCTTCTGAAGGAACCTCTAATGATGATTGCTCTGGCGATAGTTCCACTTCGTTAGATGGCAGTGGAACAACTTGTCCAGTTCAATCTGATAGAGGCAATGGGGCGCCAGAATTGGTGCAAACACCTGTATATGACAGATTGGATTCAGTTGTTCTGGATAACATGAACACGTCAGCAGTACAGAGCTCAATTACAAATTTGTCAGATGAACCTGCACGAACTGCTCCAGGAGAGCCTGTTTCTCCTCCAGAAACATCTACTAGTAGTTCAGTGGAGAACCCTTCTTTTAATTCGAAGGTAAGTTGATCTCTTACCTTACCAAACTTGAAATTTTTACTTTAAAGGAATCCTCTAGTGTAGAATTATGAGTAAATTCATTATTCAGACAAAGTGGCCTGAGCAGTCAGAGGAGCTTCTTGGATTAATCGTGAACTCCCTTAGAGCACTCGATGGAGTTGTCCCACAAGGGTGTCCTGAGCCCAGAAGGAGGCCACAATCTGCACGAAAGATTGCTGTTGTTTTAGATAAGGCTCCTAAGCACCTTAAACCAGACCTCGTCTCTTTGGTGCCAAAATTAGTTGAACAATCAGAACATCCACTTGCTGCTTCTGCGCTGTTAGACCGACTTCAAATGCCAGATGCAGAGCCTGGACTTCGCATTCCTGTAAGATACATTAGGATGCATCTTCTCTTGACCTAATTGGCTTTGATATTCAGTTTGAGATCTTCATTTACATTAGACTTGGTTCCTCATATATTTGTTCTTACTAAATGTGGTTATCCTTAAACGAAGTGTAATGTATGATCACCTCAACGGCTCAACTAATATTTTGTATATATACGTTTACAAATTGAAATGCCAGCTACCTCTCATTGTTATGATACTTTATATTTTTTGTCTCAGGTTTTCGATGCTCTTAGTCAGTTAGAATGTAGTAGTGAAGTTTGGGAGCGTGTTCTTTCCCGTTCTCTTGAGCTTCTTCCTGATTCAAATGATGAGCCCCTTGCATCGACAGTTGATTTTATATTTAAAGCTGCGTTGCTTTGCCATCATCTTCCGGAAGCAGTATGAACTTCAGTTTTCTTCTGATTTGTTTATATCATTGTTGGAACAAGTAATACATTCTCTTGGGTCATCACCTCTTAATAACTCTTATTTTCCCCTTTGCAGGTCAGATCCATTCGTATTAGGCTGAAACATTTAGGCATTGGAGTCTCTCCTTATGTGCTTGATTATTTAACTCAAACTATGAATAGTTGCGAGGATATCGCTCAGGTTTATCTAAGAGATATTGACTGCGATATAAGTGAAGTCGATAAATGCTTCATAAGGCCTGATGTCAACTTATCTGTGGACCATTTGTCTAATTCTGAAGGACTAGATCCTATGAGAGAGCAATCACTGCATTATTCCCATTTCTCTGACATATATGTTTTAATTGACATGTTGTCTATCCCTTGCCTTGCTGTGGAGGCTTCTCAAACATTTGAGAGAGCTGTAGCTCATGGTGCTATCTTGGCTCAGTCTGTTGCAATGATATTGGAAAAACGTCTTGCAAGACGAATAACTTTAACATCCCAGTATGTTGCTGAAAATTTTCAGCATGTGGATGCTGTTGATGGAGAAACCTTAGAACTGAGAGCTCAACGTGATGATTTTACTTCAGTTCTAGGTCTTGCGGAGACATTGACACTCTCTAAAGATCCCTGTGTGAAACAGTTTGTGAAGATGCTTTATAGTTTACTATTCAAATGGTATGCTGATGAGTCTTATAGGTTGAGGATGCTCAAAAGACTTGTAGACCGTGCTATCAGCAGCTCCGAGAGTAGCGCCGAAGCAAATTTAGATATGGAGATATTGGTAATATTAGTTTGCCAGGAACAAAAAATTGTTAGTCCAGTTCTGAGCATGATGCGGGAGGTTGCTGAACAAGCAAATGTTGATCGAGCTGCCCTTTGGCATCAGCTGTGCGCAAGTGAAGATGAAGTTCTTCGTCTTCGAGAAGAGAGAAAAATTGAACTTGCTGATAAAGCTAAAGAAAAAACTGCAATGTCACAGAGGCTGCACGAATCAGAATCTGCTAATAGCCGCCTTAAGGTACATGCTTGATGCTTGGTTCTTGTCTTGTCTTGCATAAGCATGGAACCTCAGATTTTTTAATTAACAACTCTTGAATAACAATTTTTTTACTGAATTGGTAGTGCGAAATGAAGGCCGAGGCGGATCGCTTTGGTCGGGAGAAAAAGGAGCTCATGGAGCATATGCAAGAACTCGAGAGTCAGCTCGAGTGGCTTCGTTCAGAGCGGGATGATGAAACTAAAAAATTAATCGCAGAGAAGAAATCTCTTCACGATCGTCTGCATGATGCAGATACGCAAATCTCCCAGCTGAAGTCCCGAAAACGTGATGAATTGAAGGTTCAATATTTTATCCTTTTAACCTTTTCCCTCTCTTTGTTTAATGCAATTATTTCCTTTGAACTTGCGTTTCTGATTTATTTGGATGAGTTCGAGATTCCTTTCTCTCTGTAGGTTCTGGCATTATAATAATGTAATCATCTCCCTTGCATTTAATATTGGGAAAGATGTTTGGCATGGTTCTTATGACAGCTTCTTTTTAATTAATAATCAATCATCTACCTTGTACTGGAAGGTTTCAGCACGTGTCTTGAATTCACAGGCTTACTGGTCATGTTTCTAGATCTGTACTATCTAGTGTTTTCTTCAAAAAGCTTGTCAAATATTAGATATCTTGTGATAACATGGTGTTTGCTCACATATCAAACTACTACAATAATCACTTCTTGTACTCTTCCTTTACCTGTTATAGACTGTTCAGATATGATCAATCCAACTGAATCTTTAGCAGGATCCAGAACATATTCTGTGCCCTATTCCTCCCTTAAGTTAAGATTGCTACTTAGTAAAGTACATTTTTTAAGTTAGTTCCGTTTTAGAAAGAGCATAGATGGGTCACGTGGTCTTTTGTCTAATCCGACTCACTTGGCTGTATCTATTCTTACTCCCCCGTCCTATGAACACCTTCTTTGCCAATATTAGAGGAAGAAGCCATAGCAACTCCTTCAAGAAAATATGTTACTTGAAAAAACATCCCGTCGCCTTGCCGATCATCTTGCCTAATTGCCCCTAGTTTTGAGATGCAGTTTCAGAATAATTTCTCAGTTGGTAACCTTGAAGATGAAAACTTTGTTTATGTATAATTCTGAAAGTGCCCCACTTCAGTGTGTTTTAGTTGCATGGTGTTGAATATTTATATTTCTAGTGGATTAAGTGAAATTATATGATTCTGTAAGTGCCCCATTTCAGAGTGTTGTAGTTGCACGGTTTAATACTTTGTTTCTGGTGGATTAAATGTTCCATCTCTGCTACCATTTGTTGTTGACTCACTCTCACGGGGGGAGGGGGGGGGGGGTGACGAGAGAACAATTAGATATTAATTGTTTAAGATAGCAACTTGAATTGGTGAATATTTGAATAACAATCAATTCTAAGGTGATTCCCTCTGAGATACCATAAAAAATAGTCTGTGGGTAATTGGGATATGGACAGCAGGACAGGTAACTCTACCCTTCTTGCAATGGCTCAAAGGAAGATAGTAGCACCTCATGCTCTCGGTGCAAGTGGTTGTTTATAAAATTTCTTCGTAGTTTCCCTACATTTTTTCTTTCCTCTTGTCTACTAAAATTGATCTTGCAATGTATGAGTGCCATCCTCATAAATTCTTTCTTGTTTGTGATACACAGAAAGTACTGAAAGAGAAGAACGTATTGACTGAGAGGTTGAAGGGTGCAGAAGTTGCGAGAAAACGATTTGATGAAGAACTGAAGCGATATGCCACAGAGAATGTGACTCGTGAAGAGATAAGGCAATCTCTTGAGGATGAGGTTCGTCGGTTGACTTTCACAGTAGGGCAGACTGAAAATGAGAAGCGTGAAAAAGAAGAACAGGTTACCCGCTGTGAAGCATATATTGATGGAATGGAATCGAAATTGCAAACTTGTCAGGTATCTGAACCAGCTACTCTTTCCTTCTTAAATTCATTTTTTGAGTGCATGACAATTGTGTGGAATACAGTGAAAGCTTAACTTATTGCTTAATTGCTGCTTTTTATAGTGCCCTACTATTTCCGAGTCATCATGTATCGCTCTTGTACTGTCTTTAGTTCTTCTGATCTGTGTGGACCAACTCACGAAGTTACGCATTGACAGATGGCCCCTTATTTCTGACATTTTAAAACTTGCAAGTAGTGCTAGTCTGTTGATTTTTTCCTTTTATCCACAGCAATACATTCGTAGCCTTGAAAATTCACTTCACGAAGAAATGACACGGCATGCTCCGCTCTACGGTGTTGGCTTGGACTCACTCTCATTGAAGGAACTTGATACATTGGCACGCATTCATGAAGATGGACTAAGACAAATACTATCTATCCAGCAGCTTAAAGGTAGCCCTGCTGGCAGTCCTCTTGTGAGCCCTCACCACGCCCCTCAGAATCTCTCGCAAAGTCGTTCAATGTTTCATGCTGCTCCACCACCGATGGCAGTTGGGCTTCCCCCAACTCTCGTGTCAAATGGTACTGGGCACCAAAGCAATGGACATCTGAATGATGCACTCGGACACTGGTTCAATCATTCTTGAATATGGGGCAAACTATTCTCTCCCGACTTAGGTGGATTGTCTCGCCCGCCCTTCCCACTTCGGGGATTGCAAACTCGCTTATGTCTGGCATGGGGCAGGTTTATATTCTAGGTTCTAGCTAACCTGGCATTTTGCTGGTTGCTGTTGGTGCATGCCAAAAGTTATGTAGATCAAAGACAATTATACGGTTGTCCTATTCTTCGGGCAGCACATAGCAGTTTCAATAGCACTGGCTTTTTGTAAGTGCCACACTTCAATGAGCTTTTTCCATTGATGAAAGGCAATTTAGAAAGTTTTGTTAACTTTTCTTGTAGTTTCCTCTTCGATCATCTTTCCCCTCTTTGCAAAATGAAGTCAGCCAGCGTTAGAATGCAAAGTTTCTGAAGGTTGATCATGACAAATCTTCTAGTGCATCTCGGCTATCATCTAGTATATCTTATATATTAATCACTGTCCCTAAGAATGATGTTCGGTATACATGTTCCGAGGCATACCTCAACTAGTAAAGAGCTTGAGTGTTAAAGTAACTAGACTTTCGTCTCTTCACGCAACATCGGTTTGACTCCTCAAATGAGTGAATCTTTTGTTGTAGTTAAAATAGCTAGGATAAAATAGAGTTGCATAATGACACACTAGGGTATTTATACTATCCAAAAATAAAGTTGTTCGCAAGCCGTGTAACCTGGAACCTGGCTTGATGACTCCTGAAACTGAATCTTTTTTAATTCCGAATTGGAACTTGGACTCGAAATCTGAATCAGAATCGGATGCGAAGTGGTTATACTAAGACTAGACAGGCAAATGGTTCATTTTTAAGATTTATACTATTGTTCATTATTTATATTACATATATTAGATTCGAGCTGGTGGAGTCGATTGAGCCGATTTAAGTACCGAGTTGATTCGGGTATCCCGTTTGGCTCGGCCCAAGTTGTTTTTGAGCCTATTCGAGTAACGAGTCAATTCAGGTAACTTCTAAGTTCAGTTTTAAATCCATACCGAGCTGAGTTTCAGGTTGGTCCAGGGTATTATCGAACCCGACTTGATAACAACTCTATAAAGAAATAACACTATAAGGGGACACGGCAGTCCATCGACCGGCTCTTGCCACATATCACATATGCAGATTATAATTTGGTAGCTTCGCAGTTATCGTAGCAAATAGATACTCCCTCCATCCCTATATAATTGGTACATTATGAGTTTTATGGTCAACAAAACACGATTTAAAACGTAAATATATTTTTTATTCTACAATAAAAAAAATTATAAAAAGTTAATATTTCAAAAATATATATTGAGACAAATCTAACAAGATCCCACATGACTATTATTTCTTACCGTTTGATGAGAATTATTGATCAAATTTTTAAAGTTTGACCACAAAAGTCAAAATGTACCAATCATTATTTAGGGACCGAGGGAGGATATCACTTGGCATGCAGCTAATTCTTGGAACCACAATCAGATACGCTTTAGTTGTCATCACTACTACATTTCTAATTTATAGGACAACTGATTCCATAAAAAGGTAAACATATTCAAGAGGCGATTCAACTAACTATAGCACGACGTTGCACCACAAACCGATATCCCAATACGAGCTCTGTAAGAAAATACTGCCATCATATTGTGATTCACTATTTAGTCAAAAAAACTCCCCTCGTAGTTCAAGCAAGGATACATGTAAGAACAATCCATCTGATCAAGTTTCCACCATTGGTTCAGGGCCTGAAGATTCTGGGTGCGACTTGTTGGACTGGCGAACTGTGTTGAAAAGAGTGTCCTTGATAACCTAAAAGTTGTGGATAAATTTTTTACCTCCATGTCATGAAAATACAAAATTGGACAGTTACGACAAGAATGCGTATAGTGACAGGGAAGAAAATTACCTGAGACATTAAGCCGTGAACTTGCTCCACTGTTATCTTCGCACTATCACGAGTAATCTTGGCAAGTTGAGACTCTTCCTGCAACCAAGAATTACGTTATTAGTGTGACAGTCATATAAGCAATATGGAGAAGGGGAAAAAAGTTAACTTGTACCACAACAGCAAGGTAACAGAAAAGGCATAAACAACAATGTAGACATGATTTGTCCAAGAACACTATTTCATGTCAATAACTAAACATCAAACCATTCAAGTCCTTCACAAGTATGATTTATAGAAAAGCACGATGATTTTGCACTCACCACGCACATCAAGTCAATATTTTGTAACCGGCTATGCCATTATTAAGAAAGCATACATCCTTGTCAGTTTCCAAGTCCCAATACATTAAATACACAAGTTAAACGAAATATGCTTGTATACAGAACTATGCCCGATTTTGATGTAGGTTGTAGGTCAAATTACAGGGGCTGAAGTCCCCTTCATAAGTTTAAAGCATAAAGGTCTTTTCAACGCTCCCTGATTATTTCCACCCAAAGACTTCCTATTTTTCTTTCTAGCAATCATAATCACATGCCTGGGCAGTTCCACTTATTTTTGCACATTGCAAGTAAGCAGGGTCGTAAGGTTCCCACGACTGTCTAGATTTTAAATAAATGAGTTATGACATCCCTTAACCATGTGAGCTTCAAACCAAGCTTAAGCACAACAAGCTGTGATTCACCTCTCATTTTACTGTTAGAAAACAAAACAATGTGTCTAGAAAATACAGAAAAATAGAATTACAGTTGCCAAATGCAGAAGGTGTAGAGTAGCGAGTTTGAGACTAGTTGATATAAGTTAGTAACACAGTCCAAATCTGTTTCCTTAAAGAAGAGCTACTGGACAAAGACTAATAATCGTTCATCGAATACTCTTCACAAATCTTGCCCGTTAACTTGGTCAAACTAGCTTATTAGAACTCATGAAACCACTTCAATCTAGATGAGATACATTAATCCTATGGAGTTACACATCTATGAAGAACCGGAGGACTGACCTCTTTCTTCCTTTGAGGGGCGGCTATCAGAGGTCCAAAACGTGAATGAGCCATTTGATTTTCTGCTTGTTCTAGCTTATCAGCTGCAGTATGTAGAGTATATGAGTTAATATATACGTAACTAGACTACATAGCAAGTACATAGATGCCTTTAACCCAGGGTCTACTATATAGCAAGTACATAAATGCCTTTAACCCAGCGTCTTGATGAATATATACGCATCTTATATTTAAAAGAAAACTTTAGTCTTTACCCAGATCTGATATTTGACCAGCCACAAAATCTCCATTTCCGAGCAAAGGTGACGAGGAAAGGGTATTCACCCAATACTTATTCCATAGCAAATCCAAGAGATGCCCATCAAGTGATGATTTAAAATATGTTATGTCCAATGAATAATACTGCAATTACAAAGAGAAACATCGATAACTTTGAAACAAAGCTAGAATCAAATGCATTTATAAACCAACGATCATCACCTGTTTACAATGAACGCCAAAGTCCTCAATCTTATTCAAAGGGATTGTCTGATACTCAGAAATACGTTCATCTTGTGGCTTATAGTCTTCTGGGTATGTCCTGAATGCGCCAATCTCAACTTTTCCAGCAGAGACAGTTCTAGTTGGATCAATAACAACAGCCAAAAAAGGCTCTTGAAATGTCTGATTGAGCATCTGTGTGGATACATCAATACCAGAAAGCCAGCAGCCATAGCCAGGGTGTGAGTGGTACCAACCAACAACGTTCTCCAATCGACCAGCCTTCATAAGAACTCATTACTTTAGTCTCACCAAGAAAATGTTTTAAAACCTCTATATCAAATCTCCAAATTATATAGTCCAGCTACGTTTCCATACACACCTCCACAATCATTAAAAAAAAAAAAAATAGGATGAGGAGGCTAACATTTCTGTCTCCTGGTTCTAATTAAAACAAGTATAGGAATAAAACACATTCCCGACAGTTCTATTGTTGGATTCACTTACAACAATATTGGAGCATAGGAGTCATGCTCACAATCAAATATCACCAAGAGGACGCAGGTATTAATTTTCACAACTTTTTGGAATGATCTCAATCTCTAATTCCAAATGAATAAGCTCATTACCACCAAAAGCTAACAAACTTATATGCAATCTACTGCTATCCAAATGCCAAAAATATTGTCCATTTTGATTTTCATATCACAAAATCAGCAAACTTTGAAATCTTAATTGACACATAATTTTAATTTTAATCAAAATGATCACATTAATAGTAAAATACAATAAAATACTATCATTTGATAAAATTTGTACCACATATTTCACAACAAATACTTCAAATTTAAAATTATCATAGTTTAAAACTAAACGATCTTTTCAAGACCAAAATGATCCAAAAAGCTCATTATAAAAAGCAAATAAAATTATATGTAATCGACTGTACTAAACATTCTGCACCTATATAGACAAGTCGTACAATTATATAAACAAAACACATTACTAACTAAAACGAAGTAAGGTATACGACCCCTACGAAATTATTTGTCTGGAAACAAAAACCCATGTACTCATGCAAGCATCAGGGGTAGCTTTGTTTTGAATCAACATTATCATGTCATAATAGTAAATTGCATTAATAATACTCTCTTTTGGTAAATTTCTCACCAAATATTATAAAACATAGATAAAAAGTACTTTGCTTTTTAAATTTATATGCAATGATCAAAAAGCTCATGAGCATAAAACAAATTTTGATGCAATGTACTTTAACATACACTACATTTGTACACACATTGTACAAACATATAAGCACAAAGCAGTACAAACTAAAACGAAATAGCGCATAATTTAGGGTTTAAAAAATCCCCTTAATATACTGTTTATTAGTCTGAACATACTCATAATTTTGTACAAGCACAACAAACAAACCAACATGAACATGATAAAGGGTTTAGGGTTTAACAATTCACATACCTGTTTGTTACTCCGTGAATAACCCTTATATACTCATATCACGTACAATCATACAAGCACGAAGTACAACAAAGCAAAACGAACTAGCATTTAGGGTTGCATAACCTACCTGTTTATTAGTCTGGGAATAATCAACCATATACTCATACGCATCCGCCTGAGCATTAACCCTAGTTTCGGTGCCTTCGACGGGAAGGGCAAAAGCGTCCATAACAATAATGGATTCGCCATCAATTTTGCCCTGCATAAGGCCCATGACCTCGATGGTGCCGCCGGAGCGGGAGTGGACCACCATTTTGAGAAGGGCGAGGGCGGAGATGCGGACGCGCTTGAAGTAGTGGGGGTCGCGGACCCAGGGACGGTCGGCTTGGAACTTAGCTTGGGTGGCGTCGTCGTAGTGGAAGATGGCGTCGGAGGAGGAAGTCAACGTGGAATCGTTGACTAGAGGGATGTTGTTCTCCAGTTCCCATGTTTGGCGGGCGATGGTGGATGATGAATTGGAATCGTCCATGATCGACTAGCTACACTCCAACTACTGGACTGCTTACTGATTACAACTATAAAATCAGATGGAGCTGTTTTATTGGCTCGATTGTTTCCGAGTAAGAAATTGTACTCGAGTCAGACCCCACTTGCATTCGAGTGGGTTTCGAGTTGATTGTTGAGCTGTTGTTGTATTATTCGTTACCTTCACAATGTTAGTGATAAATTGACCAAATAATTATGATTTTACAAAATGTTACTCGAGCCCAACTCTAAGCATTCTAGAAATTATGCACTTGGTGCTAGAAAATAATTCAGTTTCAATTGACAAAACTAAAGAGTGAATCCTTATTCATAGATCCGAGATCCACATCTATAAATGAAAAGGTCTGACTGATCAACTCTGCAATCAGTGGTTAAAATCAATAGGTCTTTAAATTGTTCATTTGAACAAATAGAAACTCTTATTCTTTGATGATCACAG
>CM016562.1:7241832-7344325 GCA_003412495.2 Echium plantagineum | reverse complement strand
TTGTTATGATAATTATACTCCTCCAATTAAAATTATATGTTTTTTCATTTTTTTTCGTGTCTAACTTTAATTAGTAATAACTAATTCGTTATATTATAGAAAAATTACAAAAATATTAATTTTATGAGAATACTATTGAATATAAATTTATCGATATTAATTATATATTTTTTGACTAAAGAATAATAAGTAATTGATGGTTAAAGTTAAACACCAAAAATAAAAATGTCTTCAATTTTAAATTGGAGGGAGTATCTTGCAAACTCATCATGTTTAATAATATCTAATATGATATCTTTTATAAGTCAACTTTGAAAAGTGACTAATTGATTGAAGTTAACAAAATAAGAGGGTTGGCAATATTGATATGATTCTGTTCAAATTCCTATTTTAACCCTCTTAACTCTAAGAACATGTACATCAGCTTCCCTAAATTTTCCTCTATAATTCACTCTCAATTGTTACTTTCCTATTTTTGGGATTAGTTGCTCTTTAGCAGATCCCCTATTATTCACAACTAATTAAACTATAGTAATTATAACTATAGAATAGGGAGAGTACAAATTTGAAGGTGGGTGAATAATTTATAGGGAGCCAAGCTATTTTAGGGGAGCTGAAAAAGTGTCAATTTTAGTAAGTTGAACCCCTATTATAACTTATAGGGGAGCTGATGTACATGCTCTAACTCTTTCATTTTATCATTAATATTTTGCTAACGAATAGTGTAATTGAAGAGTATTACAAATAACGAATACAAAATTATTAACTAAAATAACAAATACAAGATTAATTTGCATTTGAAATTTAATATGGTAAGATTTTTTAAATATGTTAAACTTGTATGCTTATGTATGTTGAACTCTATTTTCATATTTGATCTTTAACGTATACCCTTAAAATACATTTTGTGAAGACCCTTCAAAATAAAATTAAAATATAACAAAAATTAAAAAAAAAATCCCCTAAAGGAATAGTACATTTTCATTATTGTTTTTCTTGGTCCATCAAAACATTCGGAAATTAATGATTATGGAATGAAACAGTTTGCAAAAATCTTCTATATCAGTTGGTTGAAAAGAAGTGTTACAGTTGAGTGGCTATTTTGACAAACATTGAGATCCCAATGTAAATACAAAATCAGTCATAATATTATCTCATTGCAAAAATAGAGAATGTTGAAATATTTTACAGATCTTCACATGGAAATAATACATCACTAGTCATAGAAATTATTACAAAACTGTTAGAAATCTAATATGTCTAAGAAGTTTGCTAATAATTATTTGTAACGAGAAATTCATAACCGCTACTCGTAGAGTGAACATTGGGTTAATTTTGAATTGACACAATAACCCCCAAATCAAGCCAATGTGACAAACTTAACTAAAAAGTAAGAAGTATTGATAGAGGAATAGAACTCATGATGATGCGACGTGCAGTCACAAGCTCACCTAGTCTACCGACCCCCCACCCCCTCCCCCCCTATAATCTGCTAGTTTTCTTTAGGTAATAAAAGTCTTCCAATACTCGTGCAGAAAGAATCGTGATAAAACTTCACATGAGCAGTGCTATAAACACTAGGTTAGGCCGAAATTTAGGTAGTTTTTTCAACCTCTACCTTAACCAACACTTGCTTACCAAACATAACTTTAAAGTTGAGAAACAAAAATAGTGTAAAACTATAGTGCATTTTCAGAAATCTGAAACTGATGAATATCTTGAAGCATGTTCTGAAGACGGAACAAAAGTTGAACGTAACTGAAGTTGATTAATCCATCAGTAATTCTAATTTGTCTGGCGAAGCACTTTTCAGTTAAGCCGGCACTAACGACATTCAACTCTAAGCTTTTCTTCTGCAAGAGTATGGCTTATACTGAAAAAACCTCAGCCAAACATCACCTAAAAGAACTATAAAGCAATCAACTGTACAGAAGTTCATGATCTGAGGCATGTGAACACCCCGCCAAATCAGAAAACACAGCGTTATAGTTGAGGCGCTTTAAGTATGATGCATTTGGGATGATGAATCTGTCCCAGCAGCCGAACCCTTGCATACAGGACACCAACTCTTCACCCGCAGCCACTGCTCGATACACTGAACATGGTAACTATGTTCACAACCCAAATTCCCTATTTCATCTTCAACCACGTACTCCTCCTGCAAAAGAAAACAATTATACATCATTAAACTGCAACAACCAATTGCTATAGTTATTTCGAGTATCAATATCATGAAAACTCAGGAAATATGGTAAACAGGTTCTGAACATTGAAACAAATATGTCAGGGAAACAGAAAATTGTACAACTACTGCACTTTTGAACTATATCTCAAGGCCAGAAACCTTGAGAATTATATCGTATATAGGAATGGAAGATATAAGTGCCACAAACATCATATGCAAGATTCAACGTGTTTCCTCAGATGCATATATTAAAGAGAACATAGAGACATTTCTAGAGAGTCGAGACAGAACTGGTAATTAGTAACTACAGATCGGATAAGTTTTTCCTCTAGATTAAGCATGTAGAATCTGGAATTATTTCAGTATAACAGAATATACAACAATCTTCAAGTAATAAATACGTCCAGAGTACATACTGTATTTGTAACATTCTTGGGAATTTTGTACCTGACAGATACTGCATTTGGTATCATTTTGATGGCCAAAGTCTAAGTCTGCTTCTTCTGAAGATTGAGGCTGGTAGAAGCTTCTCTGCAGGCATTTCGTTATTGCTTCTTCAGAGAGAGCTGTGCTCACAGTACCCATTTTCTCCTCTAGAGCTAATAATTCCTGATTAAATTCAGTAACAATTATAACAAAGCACAAGATGTAAAATCAAACAGATCTACTTCTCAAGACCAGACAGTATAACACTTCATAAAGAGAACTCATATCACAATTATAAGAATACAAATGAGCTGAAGCAGAAGCATAAAAAGGTCAACGCAGAGAAAAAGAACAAGGAAATCAGCCAAAACAATTACATACCTCATATGACATGTTGTCAATGTCCATTCTCATACCACTATGCCGATCTAAGACATTCAAACTGCTGAAGAATAAGTTAGTCTCCAGAGCAAGTAATCTCTGAAAAGACAAGAATAGTAGTTAATAATAAAACTCTAAACATGCAAAAACTAATCCAGCTAAATGGTATATAATTATTACCTCATATGACATCTCTGCGTTTTCTTCAATTCTCTCAAGTTCCATTAGTACCTAAAGAATTGAACAAGTTACAGCATGCTAAAATGAACTAAAACAACTTACGTAAGTGATATAATCCATCATGTTAAATATGAGCACCAAAATACCTCAGCAATGTCATCAATGTTATACTGCAAGTAGTCATCACGATTCCTGAAACGAGTGCTTCCAACCCCTGTGGAGGTAGATGGAACGGAACCTAGTACATCACTACCAACACTAGTAGAGACAGAACTTAAATGACTTGAAGATCCTTCTGGGCTACCCTGATGTGAAGCATTCACCTCCGAATTATTTGGTGTTTGACATCGACGAGATCCTGAGATCGTTATAGTGGAATAACCTAGTGATGCATTGTTTCTCTTGCCTCGATCAGAATGTGCAACCTTATTGTTTATTTGCTTCGACCTCCCGTTTGTCACTGAAGCAGGACCTATACTGACACCAGAAGTCCACTTTCTGTTAGATCTTACATCAGATATTCCACTCTTAAGTTGCGGAGAAGGACCTTTGTAAGATAAACTACCAGTTAATTTCTTTCCTCTGCCAGATGAGCTGCTTTCTCCATCTGGATCTCTCTGCCTGATCTCACCCCTTTTAGGAACTATGGATTCTGTTGGAGGACTACCTGGAATTACATCAGATATTCTGCTGCACCTCATATTTATTAAACCACAGCTTGTCACACTACTTTTAGCTTTAGATGAAGAGGACCTAGATGGTCCTATAAAAGAGTTTTGCTTTCCGTTGTCTGAGATAGCTGGAGACTTTCTCCATGCCCTAGTGTTAGATAAAACCGAAGAGCTTCCAACTCCTGACAATTTAGTTTTTCCACTGCCAATTTCTTTAGTTCCCGAAGTCACTCTATGAGTCGGTGATGGGGAAAAGGAAATACCAAGCTTCTCAGTGGCACCATCAAGACCATCACTATTCGTCTTCTGTTGAGAATGTGACCTCCTTTGAGGTAGTGCTCTTTTTCTGATAGCCACATCAGCCCCCGCGGTTGAGGGTATCTTAACAATTTCCTTCCTGCTTGAAAATCCACTAGGAGTCAGGGGTTTCGTTCTCTCTGAGCATCCAACATGAATACCTTTGGCATGGTTAAGTCTGCCATTGCAACCAATTCGATTACAAAATTGAGCATCTTGATCCTCTTTTGCACTCTTTTCGCGTATACCAGGACCCTTCTTCGGCACAATAAGCCTACTAACAACTCTTTTATTATCCATGTAAAGTATTCTGCAAAACAGATCATTTACATTATACTCCGTATTAAACACACCAAACTTAACACAAACTTTCACTACTCACCAACAAACTAGCCACCAACAATAAATTCCCAATTGAAAATCCGAGATGATGACCAAACCAGTAGAGAATTATCAGTTGAACCCAATTTTCTCTCCACCCAAAACTCCACAAACAATGTTTCAACTAACCCACATAGATTGAACAACTTTATCTACCTTTCCAACTCATCTTATACATATAAAATTCACAAGAACTCATTAACGTCATATTACAAATAATCAAAAATAATAATTAACCAAACAAAATATAAAACTAAGAGAAAAAAATGCAGATTATGAAAATGGAATAAAATAACAATATGGGCACCAAATAAAATCATCAACAACAACACACATACACACACTCAAGAATATCTCTATAAATTCAAAGGGGTAACTAAAAAATATGGTAAAAAGAAAAGTCAGCTAAAACTCTGACACAAGACTATAAAGGTAAAAATATGAGAAAAAGAAAGAAAAAAAGAAAAGCTGATACATATATATACATGTGCAAATATATATAATCAGATGATATTATCATACCTTGTTCTTCTTCTTCTTCTTCTTCTTGTTTTCTTTGGTTTTGGGTATTGTTTGGGTGGAGTTTAATAGGTGGAATTGATTTTCTGGTGATATATATATAAAAGAAACGCGTAACAAAATGGTATAAGTAGACGTGTGACGTAAGATCCTAGGCTTATGGAAGGCGACTACTATTTTCGGACACTTTTAACTACTTCCCAATTTCACCACATGTACTTTCTTTACTGCCTTTTTCAGACCCAATTTTACTAGGGTTGGGTAGAATTGGTAAAAGCTAAGTGATAAGGATTTTGTGAAACCTTTTAAGATATTTTTCGAAATAATTTAATTCCTTTTTACTAAGGCCCGCACAGAAATATGCCACTGACGTAAGTGTTAAGATATATCAACGACTAGCTACATCATTGAAGTCGCTAACAAGAAGCTGTTGAGGGATTACGGATGGAGCATCGAAAAAGGAAGTGTTGGTAAAGTACACAAGCTCCCTTTAGCAAGCCAATACACTCGTACTTACAATGTCAGTGAAATTTCAAATAGTCGAGATAAGGTTATATGCATCATTCCCGATTTTTCTCCTTTAAATTTGTAAAAAGACTAACTATAAAGTCGGTTTCTAAAATAATTTAATTACTCCCTCCACCCCTAATTGATGGGGATGTATTCCTTTTTCATAAATTTCACAATTGGTTCCTTCTTTGACTAATTATGAGAGAGTTTAGTGGAAGAAAAATTGTTTTTAAGAGACAAATTCAAAATTTTATTAAAATTTGTATAAAGTCAAACCTTTCTATCACGTAGGGATGAAAGGAGTATAAATTTTCAAGTCATTAAGATACACAACAAAAATGTGAGTAATATTTTCTTATAATATAAGAAAATATATCATATATATGTGAGGAAATATTAGAGAAAAATTTAGATTAGATGGTTAAGTATGGGTAAATCATTGTATACTTAGTTACAAAGTCACTAACTTAAATAACTCACCATTTTCTTTAAAATATGAAATCGTCATATTAACGGTTTTTATATACCTTTATCCTGGAGTTTATAGAAGAGTTAAATTGCGAGATGTGTCTCACCTAATCAGGGGGACTAGAATTTATTTTGAATTATATAAATGATTGGGAATAGTAGGCTCTGGTATACTTGAGCATCATATATAAATTTATACACTAACACAACAAAATTGACTCATAATACCATTTTAAAATCAATCGTTCATAGAAAGATTACAATATACTCATCCGAAGGATAATCAAACAATGTTCCTCAATACTATAAAGAAGTGTGTTAAATTCAAAGCCTAATCCTCTAATGGTGAAGAAAACAACAAAAGAGGCCGTCACCATAATCACATCAAACCAATTAATAATAGGCTAATAATATAAATTGTGGATTAGACAACACTAAAATATAATTATAAGTAGGCAGTTTGAAGGGAAGTAGTTTGTTTTATATGTTTGTTTGATAATGGTTCCTGTTTATATATGTGACAGATGTATTTTGACTAGATAATATGATAATAAAATAGGACAAATAATTAAATAAATTGATGAGGAGACAAGCTAGTGGGTACGTGGAATTGATGAAAGTAGATAAAATGCAGCCGTCCTAGCCGGTTTTGCAACTTCATCACTTTCTGATAAAAGGTTAGTTCGTATAATTCTTTTCTTTTACGAAAAGGGTAAACTACTATATATACATAATAATAAAACAATATTTTTAATTTCTTTTTCAATTCTAACGTCTAAGGAATATTCTAGCTAGGTTCACGATTCGATTTTGCTGTTTAAACTAATCCGTCATATAAATTTTGTCTGATAATAATTTTTCTATGTAATTGTATAACATGATTTGTACTATTTACATCATTCTAAAATATACCTAATAATAAAGTATTTAACGAATAACAATTATAGAACCTCGTCAGAAAATAAATAAAGAGATGATTGTTGTATACCTGTATATATGTAAAAGCATCAACATTAATATATAATGGATGCATATTAATTTGGCAAACAATAATCATAGTCCTATTCTCACGGCTTAGAATAAGAATTAGTTGAGGTCCACCATTATATTACCAAATATCACTTTTATTAAGTTGTCTCCTTGTTCCCTTTTATTTCATCCACTACTCGAATTTCATAAAGTACACTTTACTTTAATTTATTTGTTTCATAAAATTATTTCATAATTGCCTCCTCTAATCTAATGGTTCAGTATTCTATGCGTGTTACACTCTAATATAAACCCAAACAATAATTTTTGTGCACAAACAATATTGATTACGTTATACTGTTGAAATAATTTTGGTCAAATTATTTGTATTCATACTTTTATCGCTAATTTACTAAAAAAAATTGACTTCTATGTGAGACTAACTAACTGAATATGTAACCAACAATTTGACCAAGTTGTTTCATTACATCAGAGTTCAACCATACAATTTTTTTCACAACGAGAAAGAATTTAAAGCTTCTTCAGATCATACAATTGACATAATACAGTGCATCCATCATTTTGGGACCAAAACATTTAGGGCCTAAACGATTCAACTGCCGTGCAACCGAGTCGAGTCGAAAATACAAAGATTATACAAGTAACAGTTACACTCCAAATAGAAGGACAGATTGGAATGTCTATATATACTATTGGGTGAGAGGGTTGAATGATTCTTATCTGTTGCACACCAGCTAGATAATTACAAAGAATGAATCCCTCTATTCTACAATACCAGCATCTTTCACTAGATTTTCTGTCATTGCTGAAAGTCGTGTAAGTTCTGATTTTACTTCAGCTAGGCAGTTGTCATCTTTTGATGGATCAAGTATGGTTTTCGCGCTACGGGGTTGCAAGAAGCTCATATCGATACTGTAATCAGCTTCACCGTGCATGCTGGGCTTGCTTAGAAGATATCTGCTAAGTTCAGAGAGTTTTTGGAGCGCACTTGTTGCTGCTTCAACTTTCAGTTCAGCTGCCTCCAACTGGAATTTTTCTGTTAAGTCACCCATGCCCTCTTCAGCAGCCCTTTCATGGGTCAGAGCATATAACTGCCTCAAGGCAACACCATCACGGTTCGTTTCTTCCTTTATCTTTTTAAGTTCCATCTCCCGTCCATCTAGTTTATCGAGAAGTAACTTAAGCTCTTCATTTTTTACAGTAAGAGCCCTTTGGAAACTCAGCACTTCCATTTCCTTTGCTCTAAGATTCTCTTTAGTCAACTCAAGTTCAGTTTCAAGTTGGTTCATCCGCAGCCTGGAATTATCAGCATTTTCTTTTAGAAGCTCAGGCAATGTCCGATCATGAATATCATCTTCTGATTTAAACACACCAGAGGAATCATCCTTTGCTGAAGTAACGAGTTTATCAGTGAGCTCGAGAATCTGCTGTACTAAACTTTCTGCTTCAGAATATTTCAACTTTGTATCACTCAGTTCATGTTGGATAGCATTAACATGTTCATCACTTTCCTTCAGCTTATGTTTGGCCTGAAGCAGCTGCTCCTCTGTACTGTTCATAAGCAACCTCAGTTCGATGATCTCCTGATTCACTTCCTCCAGTGCTTTTCTTGCATCTACGAGTTCCAAATCTTTTTCCTCCAACAACAGCTGAAGAGAAGTGTGTTCAGCCTTTAAATGGTGGATCTCTAATCTAGCTTCCACCAATTCCGATTCTTTAACCAGAAGCATACTCTGGGATTCTTCAAATTCAATTTTTTTAAGGTCTAGGTCCTTTAGGAGAGAGGACTTCGCTGCATGTGCTTCTTCTAGAGAAGCTCTCTCTTTATCGAATTGTTCTCGCAAATCCTGGACGAGCTCCTTCTCTATTGCTAATTCTTTCTCGAGCTCATTGTTCCGAGCCTCAGCAACCCTCAACTTCACCCTTTCAGCCTCCACCTCGATCTCAGCATCTTTTAAATTACTTATGTAACTAGCAAAATTTTTCCTTTGTTCTTCAAGTTCCAGTATTAGCTTTTCTAGCAAACTCCCTTGATATTCCATTTTTTTTCGAGATGATGCCAAAGCTTCTTGAGATGATATTAGTTCAGACCTCACATCAGCAAGAAGGTTCTTCACTCTCCTAAAATCCTCTATTGCTTTATTTACTTCGCGGCTGCTCTTAGAAGCTCCCTCTGCTAGTTTCCTTAGCTCTTCTTGTGCTACAAGCCATTCCACAGTTTGCTTCTCCAAAGTCATCTCAGCAATTTCCACATTATCTGCATTAATGCTCTGCAACTCTATGGATGCCTTCAATTCTGCCTCTTTCTCTTGAAGTGCTCTTCGAAGGTGTTGAAGTTCATTTTCTTGATTCTCAACAATTTTGTGTGTTACATCCAGAAGCTGAGCCTTGGACTTGAGCTCCAAACTAGCATTAGCGACCTCTTCCTCTTTCTTCATCAACTCATTACTTACCTTATTAATCTCATCTTCTTTCATAGGCAATGCTGACTGTGCTGCCAAAATCTCCTGATTCTTCTCCTTCAGAGAAAGCTTCAGATCTTCAATTTCCCTTGCTTGGGAAGCTAATCCAATACTGGCCTGCCTCAGTTCATCCTCTAGTTTTTCTTGCTTAGAACTAGCGACCGCTACTTTCTCTTCTCTCCGTTCCAACTCCTCCTTCGCTCGATTAAGTTCATCATAATCCAATAGAAGCTTCTTTTCTGCATTCTGCAAATCTTCTTCCCTCTTCTTTAACGCTACCAGAGCAGCATGAACATCAGACTCAAGTACCCCAAGATTTAGCCCCAGTTCGACAGCCTCAGGGTGATCAGGATCTCTGCCTATCTGCTGCTCCAGTTTTTGAGTCTGCGCAAACAACCTCTCAAGAACGGCTCTTGCAGGTCCAGTCATGTCATCATCATCTCTAATACTGGACTTCCTCTTATCCAAGACCGACCTAACCACTCGAAAGGACACATATGTACTCCTACAACCATTTCCCAAACCAAAAGCTAATCTCGTTTGCTTCCTCAAAAGCCTACAATGCGCAAGCTGCATAAGAAATTTCAATAGTTACAACGAGAAATTTAACCATCAAGAAAATGCTAATTGTTCTCTCGTTAGACACAGTGACAGTATTTCACTCATAGAACTCAAACTATAGTGAACTATTATACATTCATACCACCATACTCTAAATTGATAAACACATATCTAACTTGATCTATCATATATATAATCTCCCCATCCCAAATATATTGTCAACTTCGATATTCAATAATCAAAGTTGCCAACCTTAGCAGCCTTTATTGATTCCCATAACATTGATGCGAATCAAAATTATCATATTAATAATACAACATATGACTAAATACGTTAAAAATGTCTCGATATATTGTACAACATATATAAAAACATTTTAGTTCAAAATTTAGAAGCCGACGATCAAGATTCGAACATGACAACCCCAAAACAAGTCTATATCATCTCAATTATCTTCTTAATTCTTCTTCGATTCAAGAATTAATCTAGCCAATTTTCCACAAACCAACCTCATCCAATTCAATTACTGTGATACCACTTTAGTTGTTATCCATACTTTACAACCTCAAACAAGTAACACAATTATTCATGCAATAAAATATCAGGGTTATACAAAACATACAAAAATTGCAAATATAATAAAACATATAAATATCAAGAAAAATAAATTACCGAATTGGAGGAGGAGGGCAACGATAAATTTGAGTGAAGAGAAGCTGTGGAAGACATGTTTAACTTCCACTGAACTACTGAAACACATCTCATCAATCTAAACTATACATATTATAATATTAATATCATAAACATAGTTGTATGCATTTTTTTAAGGAAAAAAATTAAAAGAAACTTTCCTTAAAGGAGTTGCAGAATATAAAAAAAACCCAATAAAAAGAAAAGGAATTTGATTCCTTTTGCTTCTTAAAGTTTGATTCTTCTGAGGTTTTTTGTGAGGAGGAAACAAGTGTGGTGTAGAAACTAGGCTCAGGTTAGTGTAGAAGTCTGTTTAAGTCTTAAGATGCGCCGGGATGAAAATGAGACAAAAAAGATTATGGATATAGATATATGATGAACATTAAAAAAAGAGTGATGATTTTTCCACTCCAATTTTTGATATCGGCACTCCATGTCTTTATCATTTTGGCATTACTTTTATACTAAAAATGGAGTGCCGTTATCAACACTTTTTTTTTTTGTAAATTAGCGATGAACCGTTATCAACACTTGAAATGCGAAAATTATTGACCTAAAACAAGTGGTTATTTATGGATATATATATTTTCAAAGTATTAGAATCTCCACTTTTATTCAAATGACTTAACTTATGACACAATAAAAATCACTATAGATTATTGAATCTAGTAAATGTTCAATTTTAGTAGTTTGTAGAATAATAATTACGAATTGTTACCTATATCTTATTGTATATTTTATTGTGAGTATGTTTCATTCATTTATGTTTTAAATCTCCCTATTTAGTTGCCCGTTCATAATAATAAAAAATCTTTGTATACAATCCTTTATTTCGTCATTAATAAATTTCCAACTAGTTATTACTAGTTGCTTGGACAATACTATGCACACACTGAAATAGTAAATCAGTATTTCTAAATAGTGATTTTTAGTTGCTTGTTAGTTGTTAGTTCATATCCATAAAAAGTTCCAAACAGAACAAGTTAAATATCATAGGAAATACAAAGGTAAAAGCGTTTTCCTTTGAGAAAGGGTTTCTAGTGACTAGTGGTACCAATTAATTGATCTTTTGAGAAATTGGAGGAGGCCTCTAGAGACCAACAAAACTCTAAAGACAAGTGAAGATAAAACAAATTATTTATATGTGGTGGAAAAAAGAGGATTATAACTCACAAATGCCCAATACAAATTTGGATAAGTCTTTAATCAATATAGTATTACATTTATGTTTTGCTAATTTCAATCAATATTATATTCCTAGGATTTTGTTTCCTAATTACATCAATATTTTGGTCACTAGTAAGAGCATTTTCCACTAGGTTATTCGATTAACTCACACGCTATTTTTAAACAAGAATGTGTCATCCTTAATTCTCAATAATTTTGTTTTTTATTAGAAAAAATGAGATGTTCAACGAACCTAAAATGTATAGGTCCTTTCATATAGTCCCTATATATATTCCACTTTAATTGACGTTTCCAGAATGCGTGTCAAGTTTTGATACAAATTACTTTTTATTCATTCATCTAAAAAATATAAAATTGATATTATTGAATACTTTTTCAAAATATTTTTATAATATTATTTTCTTGTAATTTTCTATAATGTATATGTAAGTAACTAATGATTAAAGTAATGTTTCGATAAGTGTGAAATCAATTAAAGTGGAATGGAGGGAGTATGAAAGTGTTATGTACACTTTCTACCCAAAAGAAACGTCTAGCTTAGTTTTTAATGACCATACTAGTATCTTTGCAAATAACAACCTAAAGTTTTTTTGTGCAAATATGCACCTGGACTTTTGACTTTTTTGGCTTTTTCAACATTTTTTAAATGTTTTTACTAATTCTATAAGGACAAATTAGTCAAGCCACCTTATAAACTAACCAACCTCATATAACTAACCAAACCTCAAATTCTAAACCCACTCAATTAAATATATATTTCAAACATTTATTAAACACATTTTCACATTCTTCTTCACCAACCTCCACCACCCTATTTTCAACCACAAATCACCAACAACACATACCTATACCAAGTCATCTTCTTCCTCGCGTTCTTCTTCAAATCACAACAACTACCACCAATAAGGAGAGATGGGGCTCGAAATCGAACAAGAAAGGGGGTGGGGCCCAAAGTCACACAAGGAAAGGGGGTGGGAGTTCAAAATCGGGAAATGGGGGGGGGGGGTGAGGGGTTCAAAATCGGGAAATGGAGGGGGTGAGGGGTTCAAAATCAGGAAATGGGTGGTGGGAGGTCAAAATCGGGAATGGAGATGGTGGGGAGATCAAAGTCGATAATGGAGGGGGTGGGTGGTGGTGGTGGTTTGGTGTGTTGGAAGATATAATATAGTGGTTGGTGAAGAAGAAAGGTGGTGGTTTTTTAAATTGAAGTGGGCGGTAGTTGGTGAAAAAGAAAGATGATGTTTTTGTATATTGAAGTGGGTGGTGGTGGAGGTGGATGATAAGATGTTGGTGGTGGTTGAAGGTTGGTGAAGAAGAAATTAATGGTTGATGAAGAAGAAGGGAGAGACAAATTTGACATTTCACAAGGGAGGGTGATATGTTGCTATTTCTTCAAAATGACACCTGAACTTTTCTTAACTTTTTCAACATGACTAACTTGCCCTTATGTTAAGCATTATTTTGAAATTAAAAATGTTAAAAAATGCCGAAAAAGCCAAAAAGTTAAAAGTTCATGTGCTCAGGTACCTATTTATAACAACAAAAAGCACAAGTGCCTATTTGCGAAGATACTAATAGTTCAGATACCTAGATACAAAAAAACCTATAAGTTACTATTCTTTGATCACTTATATTGCCTCAAACACCATTCATTTTGCTTCAAATTACCTTATGTAATAATATTTTTTGTGTGTAAATTAGCGATGAGGTAAATTTCGAACTCTGTACATTCTAATCACTAGCAAGAGCTTTTTTCACTAACTATTCGATTAACTCACCATATGTAATAACCTTAAAGAGGTAAGTCAAAGATAAATTATTGGAACATTTTCAAAATATTGCAAAATCACAACGAAGAAAAAAAAGTATTGTTGCTATTTTTCGAAAGCCCAAGGAGGTGAAAACCGGCAACGATGAAACAGTATGCACGTAGCTACACTTTACAACAATTATGGCATGTGACTCGTGGATTCATCTTCGTCTTTGGTTCTCTCATTATTTAATCACTTTTTTCATTCTTCTCATAATGAGCGTCATCATATTTAATAAAGAACCAAATACACAACAAACAATCCTAACACATAATTCTAAAATACAAATGCATTAATACAATTACAAAATATCACCACTATAATACTTAAATCAAATACTTTTAATTGAAATGTTATTGTTATAACTTTTTACACCAGATTGATCGGGAAAAAATATTTCCAACAGTAATTACGATTCAAAAATAATATGTAGATATATTACTATTTTTACCTGTTACGTTACAAAAAAAACTGTTGTGTAACATAAGAATTTTCTTTTAAGGAATTGCCACATTGATATAATCACCTCAACTAGTAGTGAATTGCACACAAATTTACGTTCAGTCTAAATTATCCATAAACATTATATTAAAATGCTAAATAAAAAATAAAAACCTAATAAGTAATAAGAAGCACACACCTACAGACCTAAAACCAGAATCAGCAACCACAATGAAGCACCACCACCAGAATCTTACGTCACCATCGTCCGACGTGGCAGTTTCATCCTCCTCCGCCGCCACATCATAATGATTCTAAATTTGAATATAACAATGATAATTTACTTAAATACAAAAATAAATATAATTTCCACGTAACATTCATATTTAAATTAATCAAAGAGAGTTCTTATTTAAGAAATTATCGATCAATTATTTAAAACATAAAATTGTGACAATTGAATAAGAAATAATAATAAGTTGAGATTTTTTAGAATTTGAATGGGTCATTCCTTAAATGATAAGTTTGTAACACCTCATGATACTTAAACCTTTATTTAAGAATTCAAAATCATTCTGATAAAATAACACTGGAATAAATTAAAAATTAAAAACCAATATTTTAGGCTTGCACTAATTTTAGCAAAAAAAAGTGAGGACAAGTCATATTGTAAGGATAGAGCAGCTTTTTTTGGCACCTCTAATAGCTACTATTTGTCAAGCCCTCTTTTTACCGACATCTAAGTTAGTTTTGATTATAATTAAGTATATTAGATAAATATTCAAAATTTGACATAAAAAAACAGTTGTTATAAATAAGAGGTTATAACGTGGGACCTTGTGAGTGACCACAGCCCACATATGACGTGGTTGACTGGTTCTCATTATTGTTTGTGGCCTTGTGGACGAGGTTATACTTGTACCTTGTTCATAAATAGTTGCACCTCATGTCGACAATGCTATTTTATGTCTCATTTACATCATTTTCGACCATGTAATCATAAGCCTGTTCCGATAATGTTACTTTAAACATAAAAAAAAATACGGTCCCCATCTCTTTAAGCAAATATCATTTATGTTTACAAAAAATTTAAGAACAAATTAAATTCATTTAACAAATACTTACAATTTCTCCTTCACATTTTCTAATACCAAATTTGGTAAAACAAGACCTTAAAAAAGAATTTCTATTTTTACAATACAAATCCTTATATTTAGTAATGGGGGAGTATGATAATTCTAAAATGTACTCTTAAACCACAAGTTGATGCTTAAAATACACATGTTGGTGCTTGGTTAAGCATAACTAATGATGGTTAATAACTAAATTTCAAAGTACTAACATATACATTTCAAGCATTAACTCGCATTTTTTAGGACAAATTCTAGAAAAAACGGATAAAAGTAATCATGACCAAGACTTGGTTTCAAAAATTTAAATAGTAGCCCACGACTTAATAAACTTGTAACATCTAACCAAGCTTTCAATTATAACGTCTTAAGTTCAATTCACGTTAGCGACAATTTGTCTCATGTATTTATTAAAACTCCCTATTAGTTAGTAATTTCTATAACCGTTATTTGTAATACTATTATATTCATACTTCATTGCTAATCGACAAAAAATAAAAATTGAATAAGATAACGAGCCAATAAAATAAACTACAAATAACATTAAACACAGTAAGGCCTAAGATATGGTTAGGGTAAGCTAACGCTTGTGCTATGAAACATGGTTATTATACAAATAACGAATCGAATTTCAAAGCTGCATGCAATGGGTATTTGCTCTTTCGATCAAATATCATTTATGAACAAAATTGTTCAACGTGGCCATAGGATGCATTTACCCTTGATATATAACATAATTTTGCCAAATCCAAGTATAAATTTTGTGGATTTATTGTTCTCTAGTTTCATTTGAAGCCACCTCACTGGCATCGATTCCAGATGACAGGTTCTTAACTGAATTGCGTGTAAGTGAATCGATCTGTTTTCGCAATTCACCAATGCTGAGGACCAAATCCACCAACAGCCTCCTCAAGTCGTCGTCCAATTCACTTATATTGCCAGAAGTAGCAACTGAAGGAGCAGCATCCTGCTGTAAGCGTTGTGCCTGGAAAGAAAACAGACATGTTAACACAGCTTTATGAACTTCAGGACCTCGCAGTTATCGTTGGGTTCGAGGAATTATCAGAAGAGGATGTTTAACAATGTCAAGACAGGAAAATTGTGATCTAACCACACATCTCAATCGAATGGTTTTGCATGGAAATATGTAGAAATATCAAGTACATCATACATGCATTCATAAACTCAAAACAACAAGAATATACACGAACGTTGGTGGTTATAAAACTAGAAAAGCAAAACCCTTGATGTACCTTATCAAGCAGATGATCTAGTTTTCCATCAGAAGTGACTAAGCAATCAAGGGAAGCAGGTGATGATGGAATATTCATAACCACATCACCACTATTTTCTTTCAGCACAACCTCGCAGTCTTGCAGCTCATTCAGTAGTGACTTACATTCACCTAGCCAGGTACTCCACAATGCTCGTCTCTGCTCATAACTGGTTTTGTCTTGTTCAACAAGTTCCTAAATAAAAGAATAAAATTTGAGTGACGCTTCTAATTACACAACATATGCTCCTTTACGTCGCTCAGGCAGCAACCTCTTCAGATGCATTGGGGCATGTTGATGATGCTCGAATTTTGGTAGTTCTCATAAAATCATGTCCCAAAAAACTCCCAAAAAAAAATCCTTACAGATAAAACAGAAATGGAAGTTCTCAGATTTGTTATCCTCACCCCAATAAAACAAGAGTCTGGAAACATGTTTGATACTAAGGGTGAATAAACTGGAATGTGAAGGCATGCTTCAATAAGGTGGTGCACTTCTACCAGCTTAAAAGCTCATGAATATCTGCGATAGTTTACAACAATCTACAAAAATATGTTTTTCTTCTTACACTTGACAAACTCATTATATATTACAGTCGGCCTGAAAGTAACTATATAAAAGTTATTATCTTCTTCCTCTTAAAGAACTCGTCTATCACAAGAAGAGTCTGAAAATAAACTACCCACCACTGATTTTCTTCCTTGACTCAAGGAACTCATCTAAATTATGACATATGAAAGTACTGAGTTACATAACCCTCTGCCCTAAAAATAGATTTCATCTTTTATAAATAAGACTTAGAGAAATAATGTCAAGTTCACTCTTACTACTGCAAAATTCAAACTAAGGTAATTTGGATCAGACTCCAAAGGGAAGCAACTGAGATATTCACCTAATCTCAACTTTTAGATTTCAGGTAGCAACCGAAAGAGTTATATCTCAAAACTATGAAAGTCAGCTAGGGGTTTACCAATTGTCATTTAACTAAGACATTCTACAAAATAAGACAAAATGTACCTGCATTTTGGATTTTTCAAGCAATGATTGATTAAGCTGTTTCTTTAGCTCAGCTTGAGAACTTCTAAGCGATTTGACCTCCTTTACAAGGACTTTGATGTCAGCTTTTGATTTTACTTCCACCTCATGATGCCGCTTTACTAAATCCTCCAATTCTTTTTTAGTAGCATTCAATTCTTGTAGCAGGTCCTTCTCCCTACTGAATGATACATTAATTGATCCAGCATCAAGACTCTGATTCTGTAAATGTTCAGGTTGTCCGTAGTTAAAAAACATTCGAGGGTGGGGGAGGGCGGCGACTGCCTGTGAGAATCAGGTGTGACATCAAAGACCACACACAAACTATATTACCTCTTGATCTTTTAATCTCAACTCCATTTCCATTGAACTTCGTCGAAGTTCTTCCATCTCCCACTGCATTTGAGTAATTCTTTCACGTTCAAGCAACATTGCTTGCTCAAGGTTTTCTTTACCTTTTAGTTTAGTAGTCTCAAGTTCCACTTCCAAATCCTTGACCTGGAAAATAGTGTATATATATACTAATGGTCACAAATAAAGCTAACTTGAAAACACCATAATTCAGTTAAAAGTAACATGTTCAGGAAAATGGAGATAATGTTAAATTGGGCCTTTTTCCCTTTTTGCACTCTAGGTCTGAAAATTTTAAGTTTTGCACGGGATTTAATTCAAACTACTATTTTCCAGTCTATCTCCATTATTAGCTTTGCTTTGAGCCTCTGCAGCTTAAGACCTTCTTGGATTAGTAAACAGCAATCATACATTCGTGACTCGTCATTCAGGTGAAGCTTATAGATTTTATTCTCATGCCAGCAAATACAATGCAGTCAGTCTTTTTATTCATGTCACGAAGCATAAGCACGACTCGCATCTCACAGAAATCACCTAACCACTACATGACATTGATAAATCTGACAGGCATCCTCTCAAGCAGAACTTCGCTTTGAAAGTTTACTGTTTAAATGCAGACGAACTCATGACCAGTTACTTCACATATATTAGTATCCCAACCACTGTTGTAAACAAAGTGCTACCTGCATTTTGGACCCAAAATCACATTGATACTAATGTTGATTGCATATATTAGGGCAGTACACTCACTTGATACACCACTGCACTTATATCAATTCACTAAACAAACCTAAAGATGTGTGTGATGCTTAAGCTTAACATACCTTTGTTGTAAGATAATCTTTCACTGTTATTTCCTGATTTAGTCTCGATATAAGATCCTCCATGTCAGTTTTTGCAGTAGCTAATCTCTGATGCATTGACAAGAGTACCCCATTCAGTTTCTGCCGCTGGTTGGTTGGCAGAAGTAAATGCACGTCATTACTAAGTTGTCCGTCCCTGAATTGAATAGAATCTATGTTTCGTGAGAAGTCAACAGCTTTGGCATACTGAACAGGTTCATCACCGGTTGAATTCGGTTTTGCTGAAGTTGATGCCTCACTGCCCCGTTGAGTGCTCAAATAACTCCCAATACTCTCGGCTGAGTTTTTCCGAGCATGATTAATCATATTTCCATTATCAGAATCTGGAAAAAGTTCCATATTCCCAGCAAGAAAAGTTGCATCAGAAGTATTTCCATTTGTCAGATTATTTTCAACAGAATTGCTAATCTGTCTAGTGTTCACTTTATGCTTCGGATAATTTTCAAGATGGTCCAAGATAGCCTGTCCCATAAACAATCCCTCATCAATGTTGGACATGCCATACTTCATAAACCTGTCAATTGGACTTGTGAGATCCTCATCAAGAGAAAATTCCTCCGTCCCGGCTTCTGAATGGTTATCTCTTCCAAGAGTAGGTGATCCAATTTCAGATGTTTCATAAGCCGTATCACTTCCACACTCGGATGTGAGTGACAACCCTCCTAGAATCTTCGGTAAGTGTAGATTTGAATGAACATGAGGCGAAGATGCTGTGCTATCTGTAAGAGGATTTGACTCTGAAGACAGCCGATTTTCATCATGGAATGCTGAAAGCACATATGACCCATAAGATAGCAACCCAGGAAACATAGAAACAAAACAAAGCACGACAAAATCTATGCAACAGTAAGTCAAAATTCCATGTTAACAAAAACATCAGATGCATAGACTCAAGAGTCAAGAGGTACAAATATGAAGAGATAGCATACATACAAGATCTAGCAGCTGCTTCCAATTCTAAAAATGATGCCACAGCCACAAATCTTGATATATCAATATCAGATAGTAGCTTCCCCATCCAGTCCTCTAAAGAACGTCGTCTCTGTGATATTGATCACCCAGTTACGTATTGCTCATGTAATAAATATAAGCGCATTTGAAATATACAAGGTTTACTAAGTAAATCATTATGTGCAGTAATTGCAATAAAACAGTGCATTGATTGCACTAGAACGAAAAAATATTACTCCGTGTTAATAGTAGTGTTTCCATAGTTAGGTGGAAGTCCAAATAACCCACAAAAACAACATAGTACATAACAATTAAAAAAATTAGTTGTGGGTTGGATATGTTATTGTAGGAATCCAAATCAATTTTGAGGTATACAAGCAAACAAGGAACCACAATAATCACCTCTTCTAACAAGGTTCTGGTTTTTAACCGCATAAGTCCCTTTGGTGGTGCTGGTGGAAGACTTTTCTTGGGAAATGCTTTCTTAGTCTGAAAACAGAATTGAAATTGATTCTCTTCAGCAATTTATCTCGTATAAGATAGCAGTTTTCCTTAGTATTAAAGCAAAACGAAATCCATGATGTATCAAGTCATATAGATATGTTAGCTTACAGCAGCAGAAAGTTTCAAGAAGTCATTAAATCTTCTCAGAATAGGGCGTGTGGTCGTAACACCTTGTGGTGACTGTAGGCCTACCAAAACCCTGTAAAACTGCCCATTCAGAATGTTAAGACTTAGACTATTTTTGGGATTAAGAAAAGACAAGGGGTCAGAGGGCGTTTATAATTTTCTGAAGAAGAAAATACTACGTTGATTCGCCTACCACTATAGGATCTGAGTCTTTTGATTTGGGAAGCACGACCCAGGAAGGAATTGTTACACAATAACTCCAACCTGAGCGATGGTCATGTGGCCAAATAGTCTCGCGTCCAGCCTTCATTGTAAGATGCATGTTAGTGAATCGAATAAGAAAATTATGGCTTCATAAAGGAACAAAACCTCTATGATGATGGCTTGATACAGAAAACAATTACACCCTACATCCCCAAAAATAGTTGCGTATTGCATTTTCATGGTTGACCTTTTACAAATGTTAATTCAAATCAAGTTTATGCATGTCATAAGGGATTCCAAAGACAAATGTGGCTATCTTTTAGGGATACAGGGAATATTATTTACTACAACATTTTGAAAGAAAGAAAACTTTCACCAGCGGCTCACACTGACATCCAGGCAATAAAAAATTGAACTTATTTGGTATTTAAGGCATATCATAAACCTTACATATCTTTAAAAGTAACAAGTTCCTACACCAACATGCCAGAACAAATTTAGAAATGGTAAAGCTAACACATGGTTTATATGGTCAAATGTCTTGGACTACCCAAACATACTGCCAGAAGGATGAGCCCTCCCATATTAAAAATGTCAAAGCATACAAAGTAGTTTATAGGGCTACTACCTACTGCCCCTTCAATTGGGTTAGGTTGAACTTCATGGATTCTCAACAGTCACGAGTGGAAGATCTTAACAAAAAGTGAACCAATTAAGACTCAAAAAAGTGAAAAGAGTGAAAGTACGAGACATCTTTCCGTCGTTGACAAACTACTCACTGGAACACATCTTTCCACTTCAAATGACGACGCATACAAGAAACAGATTGGTTATGCACTTCCTGATGAATATTCCAAATGTTGCTCTGGTTAATTTGATTCTTCCCTAATACACTACGATCTGAGGAGTTGTCGATCCACCAGTAAACACAATACGAACACTTAGATTCTCCTTCACAATTCTATCGAACTCAGAAATGATGAATCAAATAAGATCAAACAGTAAACATTTCCAGGCCTAAACTAACAAGGTCCATATTTCACACAAACACTTACTTTCGTAGTTATATCATTTCACCTAAAAATAAACCCAATACTTACTCTTAATTTTCGTCCACTTAAGCAGCTAAGAATCAAACTACCGTAATAATAGCTGAACATAATATTCAATTGTTCAAAATAACAGAATTCTAACACTTAAACAACCAATTATCAATTATAAAATTAATCTTGTATATGTCCAATGAACTCAAAATCAACTGACAAACGAAAAACTAAGCTCTTATTAATCAAATAAAAAAATTCTATAAAATATGCATAAAAATAAAAATAGTAAAAAAATGGAAAAAATACCCATAATTTAGGAGGAGGACTCCAATCCATGCCCAACGGCAAAGGAGAATCACCATCATGTCTGTGCTTTGGTGGGCTCTGCATCTCCGCCCACCACCACCCTCTACGATCAACTATATATTTTTATTAATAATTTTCCAATATATTTATATAATATACTCAAAATTAAAGTGATCAATTTATATATACATCAAAACCAATATTTTTGCAAACGAGAATAATTAATGGGGTTTTGGGAATTAGATCGGAAAATGAGAAAGAGAATAATTATAGTGATTGATAAAGTGTAGATGAAAATCAAGCTTCGGAGAGTCCAAACAAATTTCGATTCTTTTTGGGTTTCTTGTCTTTTTTCTTGTTATTGTCTTTTTTCTTTAATTATTACATCGAAAATGCTTAGATGGACTTACCAATTTGTGAAGCGTGGAAAAAATGCTCCAGATGCGCAACATTCGATCCGGTTCAACCTCCCCCTACTAATCGATCGTTTAGTTGTTTAGTGTGGTTGTACTATGTGGAATTTCATCTCCACTCTTTCCACTAATTCAAATTGTATTAAAATAAAAATATTCAATATATCAATATGAGAAATGACAAAATTATTTATTATGCACTTAGACTTATCAATTACGAAATTATACATTTTTATATTTATGACTTATAATATCAATACTTGAAAAAAAACTGCGATGAAGCTTAAGATTGATAAGTTGAATCTCTTAATTCAACTCTAGGATTTTAATAAACAAATACGCCTACAATGCTATACTTATTTAATTAAATATATAAAGTATTATTTTTTATCAAGTTTTACTTGATTTTCATCGTCGAGTAAAACAAATTAAACAATAATTTAAAACATTTGTCTAAATCTCAAATATAGTTGTGTTTTTGTGTGGACTTAAGCAGAGCCCCAACTAAAAATGTATAATGAACCAGGCCGAACGGGCATGGGCCACTAAGGATCCAACGAAACGAGTCATGAATCATGTTCGACGTGCCCATGGCTGTTAACGAACTGGGCCGACCCGCTAAGGGAATGCTAGATCCATGTTCAGTTCGACACCCACTTTTTAACGGCATGGTACTGGTACCCATATATTAATGTATCCATGTTTGTGCTTTGCACAAGTGTTGTAATGGTAGCACAAAAAATAAAATTTGATAGAGTTAATCAAATGGCCTAGTGGAAAAGGCTCTTGCAGTGACCAGAAGGTCCTGGGTAAAATACTCGCCTCATCGCTAATTTACAAAAAGAAAAATTAAATTAAATTTGATAGTGACATAGTGCTAGGATTTGAATCATTGAGCTTCATAATAAAATATCAAAGGCATAGCTATTGTGATATTTTGATGTCTTGATGTATTATCTATTATATTTGATAAAGTAGTTATATCATTCAGTTTATCTATATTATCTATACTATATCTAATGTGAAAATAGAGACATTATAGGTTTTATTTGAAGCCCCTGTCTCTTACAATAATTAAAGAGGATTCTTGATTATATTTGTTTAAAAAAATGTGAATTTACATAGATATATCATTTTACACATTATATTAAAATTTAGTTGAGATTAATTAAATAAAATTTCATAAAAATATCGTATTATGCACAAGTATTTTTATAATTCATAAAGAACGTTTTATCATCATATTTCATATAGAAATTAATCAAAATCATAAATTGTAAAAATGATTAAATAAATTCATGTGGGACTGTGCACAAACATAAGTATATATAAAGCCTAAAATCATAATTAATTTGGTGAAGTTTAAAAGATCATTTAACTTATCCATGTGACATTATATAACACTAGTGGTTTGAGCACAGTCTCGCCTGTGCAATAATTTTATTTTTTTCGTAATAATTTTTCAATAGTTGAAATTATAATTCATTGCTATAAAAGCAGAAAACAAAAAGATAATTGCATATGATCTAAAATTGTTACTATTATTTTTAAAATATTGAACAATTAATACAGAATAAATACTTACTTATTAAAATATTATTAAATATATCTGCATAAATAAATAAAACATATATATAATTAAGATATGTTGGACAATATAAAGAGTTATTTATAAAAACATGACTAAACATATATGTTTATATAAAATGGATGAAATGGTAGTTATTTTCAAATTTAAAAATGGACACATGTCAAAATTTAATTATGCCACATGGATAGCCTAGTTAATCTCTTAGACTTCACCAAATAAACTCTTCCCACATTATAGTATAGATGTCACTTATATTTTTTTCATAATAGATGATAACATAACTAGTCATATTTCAGGACATGTTTACCAATATTTTTGTAATAAAGCAGTTATTTTGGTATAATATTAATAATAATTATGCAACAATTTCTTTATTTAGATTAGTGTTAGATCATATGCAATCATCTTCTCATGTTTTCTTTTTACATACAATACATTGTTGTAAAATTGTATATTATAGTAGATAATATTAGGTGTCAAATATTATATTGTTAAAAGAATAAAATTCATTATTTCAACTTCAAAGTAATTAGATGTTCGCTAATCCGTAATATAATTGATAAAGTAATTATATACTTCAATACGTATAATCATATTTAATATGTATATTATAGTTGATAACATTAGTGAAAAACTTCTCGACGTTGGGATTAATGTATCCATGTCTGAGACTAAACCTCCCTTGTTTGATCGAAAATTTCCCACGTTAGTCAAGAGGCTTGAGGGGCCCCGATCCGAGTATCGAATACCCACCGAATATATGGTCATACATAATAGTGTTAAAGATATGTTTGATCACACATGTTTTTCACCATGCCTTTATTTAATCACATATATGACAAAAAGCATCTCTCTTGCTCATTCAGTCATAACATACATTAAATTTGAATTTTGAGGACAGATTGAAAGGATAGAATGGTCCAAGCACATTTGTTAGATTTTTTAATTTTAATACTCCCTCCGGTTTTACCGTATTATTTAATAGGTTAATGTTCTTGTGTTTTTTATCATATTATTTAGCATTTTCAAGGTATCTTTTTCTCACCATTTTTGCTATTTTATCCTCAACAAAGTAAAAGACTTTTGTTGAACTTAATGATTTTTCAACATAAAATTTGTGAATTCAAAGTATAATAATCAATGACAAGTCCAACACTACATATATCCATTTGAAGAAGATTTCACATTTCAAGACATTCGTTTGAGTTAATTAAACTGTTTTTTTTAAATAAAAAAACTTTAAAACGATAACTAAAAAAAATCAAACCGAGTATAAGTTTGGTGAATCACATGTAAATTTGAGTAAAAGTGTACACTGTACACAACTCTTTTACCTCCAACCCTGAAAGACAACTTAATAAAATACCCCATCATCATCTCCCATATATAGATGGGTTGGTGGCTATATATGGGTGATAGGATGAAGCCATAGTACTACATGAAGTTCTTATAAATATAGTGAACTGTAGACATACATACAGCCACAGGCTAGCTAAGTTTGGTTACTGGACCCTCTTTTTCCAATTATTGAAGGACTACTCCTTTATTATCTAACTAGTAGACATTGTAGAAGACAAGAAAACATTTAAAAGACAGTGTCCATCTTTCGCAATTGGAGAAATTTCCATGTGCTTACATTATTCAAATAGTACTAGTATATTGCATATTGGAGCATGGCTTCATACATATATATATATGGAGCTATTGAAACCCCACGGGTTGCTCCAGTGGTTAGGGTGTATGCAGATTGCTCCAATTGGCATGGGTTCGAACCGCGTCAGCGGCAATTTGGGAGTTTTATCCCAGGCTAAGTGCGCAACGTAGACAGGCCTCCATACACTCTGGTCCTGGGGATTGTACCGTGATTTACTCCCTTTCAAGCTGTGGGTTCGGCGTGAGGGAGCGCTTAATGTGAACGTGATCACATTTTACTCCAATATATGGAGCTATTGAGATAATAATAACAGGAAAACATCAATTTTAATTTTTAGTTAGTAGTTGACATGGTTTGCCGTCTATTTATTGGGTGAATATTTATTAATGGGTAGAGATTGTGGTTTCTCGTTAAAGTTGAGCCGATTGAGGGAATATTTGATCACGCGATTAATTTGAAATTAGTTCAATGGCATTCCCTCATTTTTAGAAGGGTCCGAAGAAAAATATTACTCCATTTTAATTTTTATAAAAATTCAAAAGTTAATTAACCATCTTTATCGTATGAGGTTAAGTACTAATTTCGACATATTTCCACCTTACAAAACTACAATCTTTGCCAATACGAATTTCGACATAATTAAATTTACAAATATTATTATATATTAATTATGAATCGGGCACCAAATGAGCAGAGATCACATTATATCATATCCTAAGAGGCATTGCCCAAAAGTTAATGGGTGTTAATTAAAATAGCTCTTAAATTTATTAAGTGGTGAATTCTATTTTTATTTTTTAACATAGAATTCTCATATGTGATAATCTTGAATTTATTTGAAGGAGAGATAGATTTTGGGTTGGGTATTAAGAATGATCACAATTCACAAGTGGTAAGTATGCATGTGATGAGTTTGACGGCCAAAATTGAAGTTCTTCACCAATCTGCATGCATGTGAATCTTATATGCAAGTGTGGCACCACTCTATCTATTATACACGCAAATCTGGCTAGTATCTATACTATATAATTCATCATGTAGCTTACAATTGAAAAGGAGTAATTGAGGTAATTGTTGATATATAGAAACTAACTAAATGTGATTTTATATTTTCGGGCAGTGATAACGTACGTAGCAGTTCAATCCCAAATAATAATAATATCGCACATTCGTCTTTAATAACAATATCAGATACTAGACTACTAGCTACATTGATGTTAAACTCGGACTATATATCGAGTAGAATATTACTATAACTAAAATTTGGAGATGAATATAGATTAGAAGGAAATCTAATTCAATCTTGAATCCAGCCTGTTCTTCCCCCACATACATGACACTAGCCCCTCACAATATACCAAATTTTACCTTCTTCACATATCATAATTCATAACCATCCAACTATTTCTCACAAACTTACAAAAACTTCCAACTGGAACTCATGAAAATATCACATTTCTACCTCTCTTCCACTCAATCAAACTCCTCTAGCAGCCTCACATCCCTCTTTATAACCCCCACTTTCTCCTCTACCCTATATCATCATCTCAACTCTCAAGCAAGTTTAATTTAAGCTACTCAAGAATATATATAATTCTCCTCATGGCTTTCAAGACCCCCCTCTTGATTTGCTCTCTTCTTTTACTTGCAACATACACTAATGCTTGTGGTTCATGCACACCAAAAGTTAACCCGAGCCCGAAAGCCCCCCCGGCCAACCCTAATTGCCCAAGGGACACATTGAAGTTGGGAGTTTGTGCTGACCTTCTTGGGCTAGTGAGCATTAGTTTAGGGTCACCACCTTCAGGAGACAAATGTTGCCCTTTGCTTCAAGGGTTGGCTGACTTGGAAGTTGCGGCTTGCCTTTGTACTGCTCTTAAGGCTAATGTCCTTGGGATTAACTTGAATGTTCCCATTGCACTTAGTGCATTGGTTAGTGCTTGTGGAAAAACTATTCCTGATGGCTTCAAATGTGCTTAATTAACCTAAGCTTAATTACTCATCATGCAACACTTAATAATAAATATTATTAGGGTGTATGTGTTTGAGATTAAATTTGTGGATTATTATTATTTCAATGAATTGTTGGAATGTATTTGTGGCTAGTTGTGAATTGTTTCTTAGTTTTGGATTGTTTGATGTATCATGTATGTCATATTGAGTATTTGATGTTTGTGGTGATTAATAACAAGGCAAAAAATGTTTGTCTTCTGTATTGTGTTGTAATAGTTGAGGTTTTCTTATCAATGGGAAATTTGTTTGATTTTAATTCGTTTGTTGCCATTATTGAATATGTATTCTTTGTAAGTACACTATCGAATGATGATAGTCAGGTGATTTAATAAACTTCTATATTTGTGTAATTTATAATATTGTACCATCTTATGTGATGATATATGAAGCATATGAAGCAATAATATGATTGTGTAACCATCATTTTCTAAAGAATGATTTAAATGTGTTAAATAATGTAACACGTTGGGAATTTAATATCCCCTCCATTCCAAATTATTTGGCTTATTTTATTGTTACGCTTAAAATATAAATATTTTTAGTTTTGTACGAAACTGATATCTCAAAATTATATGTATTGAAACGAAACTAATAAGATTTTACATGACTATATTATTTTTTATTAACTAATGAGAATTTAAATCAAAAATTTTAAAATTAAACTCCTAAAATAAAAAGTGTCCAAAGAATTTTAAATGAAAAGATTACTAAATGTGCAGGAGCTCATTAAAACTGTATATTGTAGTCTATATATAGTGTTAAAAAAAGTTAATCGTTCTTATCAACTTGTCCGAGTACCAACAATGCTAAGCCTCTTGCCAATTGATATACTTATATTTTCAATTACTCATTTTAAAAGATAATTTTAATTGACGTTTTCATCTTCTCGAAGATAATTTTAATTGACGTTTTCATCTTCTCGAGTTAAAATTTACTTATATAATTTGACTTGAATTATTAAAATTATGCTATGGAGTATTACAGTTAGGAATGTGGCAGTTTTTCCTTCTTACTTAATTGGATGTGTGTTAGTCAATGTTGATGGAATAGTGAGTTTGTGTTATTTTGGTTGGTGATATTATATGTTTTCTCTTGATTGAAAAGATTATGGTAGTGTGGAGTGTGGACTACGGTCTTGGAGACGGTTTCTGTAATAGATAAAGATATGGATTGTTTTGACCGTTCCTAAGATTTGAAAGTATGAAGCTTTGTGAAATATCGTTGAAGGTAGAGGAAGGAGGAGGTTGTGATATAGAAGGTTGGGTGGTAGAGGTAGAAATTTAAGTTTTAATTATTTAGATTTAATTTTCAATTTATTTATGAATAAGTAAATAACTCATATTTTCTATCGATTGCAAAATATTACCCAAAATTTATTTTCAAGTTTGCCCTTTTCAAAAATGAAACTCGAGACTATTTAAAAAGTAAAAGATTGTTAAGTCATTTATTCAAAAAAATTGATACTTGGGTTGTTATTGGAAAAAGTAGTATTTCAGTCCCTTATTTTAAAATATGTATAGTTCGAGGACCTTAAATGAAAAATAAGAAATTTTGTATATTTCGAACTCTATATTTTTTGAACTGTTTCGGAAAACAATTTAACCGTTAAACCAATTATTTCTATAAATTAGTGATGATTTGAGTAGTGAACCCAAACATTCTTATCACTAGTAAGAGACTTTTTCACTAAGCCATTAAATCAAAAATTGTTCCATCCGTTCCTAAATGATTGGTACATTTTGACTTTCATGGTCAACAAAACACGATTTCAAACATAAATATCTCATATTTTACATATGAAAAAATTATAAAAAGTTGATAGTTCAACAATATATATTGAGACAATCTAACAAAATATCATATGACTATATTATTTAAAATATAATTATCACCATCTCATTATTAATCAAATTTTTTAAAGTTTGATCATATAAAGTCAAAATATATCAATCATTTAGAAAGAAGTAATTCATAATCAGATGATGATTAAGCCTTGAAATAGAGCAAATTCAGGGGTGTGCCAGGCCAAGACAGTAGTGCAACATCGAGGCGACACTCGAGAGTCCAGATAGCAAGCTATCTTAATGAACTCTCCCCCTTCAAAAATTGAGTTAATATCGTGTGAATCGATGATTCACATATCAGATATTAAACTGATAAGAACAGATACTACACTTGATCTTAGCCAAAAGGCCGAGAAAGGTATGCTTTTACAATTCTAAGGGCTTCAGTTTTTATACTATAATGTGTCATCACATATTTCCTCGTTCAGCGATGTGGGACTAAAATGAAAATCCAAGCAAAACACTTGATAAGTAGATGCAGAGCAAAACAAAGTAATACTGAACATTTATGGTTTTATCTAAAGGTAAACTTCAGCTGAACTGCTGAAGGAACCATAACAAACACTCCGTAACTAGATAAAACTGAGAAATCGAGATCATTTATAACATATAACAACATCAACAATTTACCTTCATTTGTGTTAGCAACATAATCTCATTTGTATGTAATGCTTGGACAAACTATGTACACTTTCAAGTTTGAGTCCATAGTGAAGTTGTGGATACCTATGGCACTTCATTTTTCGAGGTATTAAGGCATGTTATTATTTCGTTACTAAATCGATTTTGATTAAATTTTTTTATTTTTAGAGCATGTTATTTTGTTGAGTTATTAGTTAAGAAAATCTTTAAATAATCGTCGAAGATATCTGATTTAAGTATACACATACGAGTAGATGATCTCGTGACTTGTTACTTAATAGAGTGTTTTATCTTTTGATGCGCTATTTTCTTTTTGTAAATTAGTGATGAGGTGAGTTTCGAACCAAGGACCTTCTGGTCACTAGTAAGAGCCTTTTGCACTAGGTTATTCGATTAACTCACGCGCTATTTTTAAACAATAACATGTCATCATTAATTCTCAATAATTTTGTTTTTTATTAGAAAAAAATGAGATATTCAACACGCCTAATATGTATAGGTAATTTCATATAGTCGCTATATATTCCACTTTAATTGACATTTTGAGAATGCGTGTCAAGCTTTGACAACAAATTACTTTTTATTCATTTATCTGAAAAATATAAAATTGATATTGAATACTTTTTCAAAATATTTTCATAATATTATTTTCTTGTAATTTTCTATAATGTATATGTAAGTAACTAATGATTAAAGTAATGTTTCAATAAGCGTGAAATCAATTAAAGTGGAATGGAGGAGTATGAAAGTGTTGTGTACACTTTCTACCCAAAAGAAAAGTCTAGCTTAGTTTTTAATAATCATACTAGTATCTTTACAAAGAACGTTTCTTTTTGTTGCAAATAGGCACCTGAGCACCTGAACTTTTGACTTTTTTTGCTTTTTCAACATTTTCTAAATGTTTTTACTAATTCTATAAGGACAAATTAGTCAAGCCACCTTATAAACTAATCAACCTCATATAACTAACCAAACCCACTAACCAAACCTCAAATTCTAAACCCAACCCAATTAAATATCTATTTCAAACATTTATTAAACACATTTTCACATTCTTCTTCACCAACCTCCACCACCCTATTTTTAACCACAAAATCACCAACAACACATACCTACACCAAGTCATCTTCTTCCTCGCGTTCTTCTTCAAATCACAACAACTACCACCAATAAGGAAAGGTGGGGCTCGAAATCGAACAAAAAAGGGGGTGGGGGCCCAAAGTCGCACGAGGAGGGGGGTGGGGGTTCAAAATCGGGAAAAGGGGTGGTGGGAGGTCAAAATCCGGAATGGAGGATGGTGGGGGAGATCGAAGTCGAGAAGGGAGGGGGTGGGTGGTGGTGGTGGTTTGGTGTGTTCGAAGATGAAATGTAGTGGTTGGTGAAGAAGAAAGGTGGTGGTTTTTGAAATTGAAGTTGGTGGTGGTGGAGGAGGATGATAAGATGTTGGTGGTGGTTGAAAGTTGGTGAAGAAGACACTGATGGTTGCTGAAGAAGAAGGGAAGGGCAAATATGACATTTCACAAGGGAGGGTGATATGTTGCTATTTATTCAAAATGACACATGAACTTTTCTTAACTTTTTCAACATGACTAATTTGCCCTTATGTTAAACATTATTTTGAAATTAAAAATGTTCAAAAATGCTGAAAAAGCCAAAAAGTCAAAAGTTCATGTGCTCAGGTACCTATTTGTAACAACAAAAAAGCACAGGTGCCTATTTACGAAGATACTAATAATTCAAATGCCTAGATACAAAAAAAGCCTATAAGTTACTATCCTTTGATCACTTATATTGCCCCAAACACCATACTTCATTTTGCTTCAAATTACTATATGTAATAATCTTTTTTTTTTTTTTGTAAATTAGTGATGAGGTGAGTTTCGAATTCAGCACCTTCTGATCATTAGCAATAAATTTTTTCACTAAATTATTCGATTAACTCACTATATGTAATAATCTTAAAGAGGTAAGTCAATGATAAATTATTGGAACATTTTCAAAATATTGCAAAATCACAACGAAGAAAAAAGACTATTGTTGCTATTTTTCGAATGGCCCAAGGAGGTGAAAACCGGCAACGATGAAACAGTATGCACGTAGCTACACTTTACAACAATTATGGCATGTGACTCGTGGATTCATCTTCGTCTTTGGTTCTCTCATTATTTAATCACTTTTTTCATTCTTCTCATAATTCCATATTCCTTCAAATCATAAAGAATCAAATACCGAATCGCTAGAGGCATATCCCAAATTTACCTTCTCTATTGGATGATGAGTTAGCCAAGCGGGAGCGTCTTAAATGATCGTATTATTTATAAAGAATCAAATACACAACAAACAATCTTAGCACATAATTCTAAAAATACAAATGCATTAATACAATTACAAAATATCACCATTATGAATTTATGATACTTCAATTAAATATTTTTTAATTGAAATATTACTGTTATAACTTTTTACACCAGATTGATCGGGAAAAATTATTTCCAACAATAATTACGATTCAAAAATAGTATGTAGATATATTACTATTTTTACCTGTTACGTTACAAAAAAAAGTGTTGTGTAACATAAGAATTTTCTTTTAAGGAATTGCCACATTGATATAATCACTTCAACTAGTAGTGAATTGCACACAAATTTACGTTCAGTCTAAATTATCCATAAACATTATATTAAAATGCTAAATAAAAAATAAAAACCTAATAAGTAATAAGAAGCACACACCTACAGACCTAAAACCAGAATCAGCAACCACAATGAAGCACCACCACCAGAATCTTACGTCACCATCGTCCGACGTGGCAGTTTCATCCTCCTCCGCCGCCACATCATCATCTGACCACACCCCTCCGATTCTCAACCACTCCACGTCATCATCTCACCCCCACCTCCGTCCCCACCGCTCCACGTCATCACACTCATCCGACAAGGACACCAAACCCCCCGCCTCAGCCGCCGCGGAGGATCCGTCCCGAGCCGAGTACAGCAGCGGGGCTACGGCGGCGACTGCGCCGGAGTCGGCGGAGACGGTGGTGGTGGAGAAGAGAGGAGAGTATTCAGCTTTGTGCAAATGGACAATCGTGAATTTCTCGCGAGTTAAAGCGCGAGCTGTTTGGAGCAAATACTTCGAAGTCGGAGGGTATGATTGCAGATTACTAGTTTATCCGAAAGGAGATGCTCAAGCAATGCCTGGTTACATATCAATATATCTCCAAATTATGGACCCGAGGAATAATTCGTCGAAATGGGATTGTTTCGCGAGTTATCGCCTCGCTGTTGAAAACCCTAGCGATTCGTCCAAGTCTGTTCACCGTGACAGCTGGCATCGGTTCTCCTCGAAGAAGAAATCGCACGGATGGTGCGATTTTACACCTTCGAATTCAATTTTGGAGCCCAAGTTAGGGTTTTTGTTTAACAATGATTGTGTTCTTATTACTGCTGATATTTTGATATTACATGAATCTGTTAGTTTTTCGCGCGATAGTAGTAGCGAAATTCAGTCCCCTTGTGGGAATAATGTAATTGTAACGGGGCCAACGGGGGATGTTTTGAGTGGGAAATTTACTTGGAAAGTTCATAATTTTAGTTTGTTTAGGGATATGATTAAGACTCAGAAGATTATGAGCCCGGTTTTTCCATCCGGGGAGTGTAACTTGAGGATTAGTGTTTATCAAAGTACTGTGAATGGGGTGGAGTATTTGTCGATGTGTTTGGAGAGTAAGGATACTGATAAGGGAGTAGGAGTTTCAGATAGGAGTTGTTGGTGTTTGTTTAGGATGTCTGTATTAAATCAAAAGCCTGGAATGAATCACATGCATAGGGATTCTTATGGAAGGTTTGCGGCTGATAATAAAAGTGGGGATAATACTAGTTTGGGCTGGAATGATTATATGAAGATGCTTGATTTCATTACTCCTGAATCTGGCTTTTTGGTGGATGACACAGCCGTTTTTAGCACATCCTTTCATGTGATTAAGGAGCTGAGTAGTTTCTCGAAGAATGGGGGGTTTGTTGGAGGGAGAATTCTGAGTGGCGGAGCCAGAAAGGCAGATGGGCATTCTGGTAAGTTCACTTGGAGGATCGAAAATTTCACAAGGTTAAAAGATCTTTTAAAGAAAAGGAAGATAACTGGTCTTTGCATCAAGAGCAGGAGATTTCAAATTGGTAATCGAGATTGCCGGCTTATTGTTTACCCCAGAGGTAAGTACCTTTTGTACCTCCTAATCTGATATTCATTGACCGCCCTACTTTTAATCACTTCTAATGGCATAATCCGTTATATATATGATATCCATACACATTTTCGAAATGGGTACGCAGTAATTTTTGCAATATTTGTCTTGCAAGAATGAGTAAACTATAGGTTATTCCCCATAACTATATGCCTTCTCCTTTCTGTAAACTTAGTTTGCCAATTGGGCATTCTACATATGGGAGTAGCTTAGCAGATTCACTCATTAGTTTACGGCAAACAGTTAAAGATATATGTGTGAAATCCCATGTTGGTTATCTTCATATTTTATTTTAGAATGTAGCATGCTTGAAATAAATGGGGTCGTTGTGGAGTATATGGGAGAATAGTTATAATGAAAGAGCACCTCAATTTGCACCAACTACAATTATGTTTCAATTTACAATCAGTATACTTTACCATTACTACATTTACATTTGATCCATGCTTGTGTACCTGCGAAGTTGGCACAGTGATCTCCTTATGCTTGCTACCTTCCATAATTATAATTATACAGGGAATTTTATGTCCTGTTTATTCATCTGATGGTGCTTTAGGCCTTTGATGTTTGCTATATGTGAATATAACTTATTTTGCCATTGTGTGCAGCAGCAAATTGTAAATAGTTGAGAGGAATAATTGTGGAATATCCATCAGCTATATGCATCTTTTTAGAAATATAGCATTTTCCTTAAATATCGATCACCTCCTTCAGATGTAGACTAGAAATGTTTCTTCAAGTGGAATGACCTCTTTTTAGTTTGCACTATATCTTTCTGCCGTGCTCCTTGTGCCTTTTAAGTTCTGATCATTAATTTCCTTACTGATAAAAATCAACATTAATATTTATGGTAACAGGTCAGTCTCAGCCTCCATGCCACCTTTCTGTATTTCTTGAAGTGACTGACTCACGGAACACAAGTAGTGATTGGAGTTGTTTCGTCAGTCACCGGTTGTCAGTAGTAAACCAAAGGATGGATGAGAAATCTGTTTCAAAGGAGTCACAGAATCGTTATTCCAAGGCTGCTAAAGACTGGGGTTGGCGTGAATTTGTGACACTCACTAGTCTTTTTGATCAAGATTCTGGATTCCTTGTGCAAGACACAGTTGTGTTCTCTGCAGAAGTTCTTATCTTGAAAGAGACTTCTGCAATGCAGGAGCTTACAGATCAAGATTCCGTGACAGGTGATGCTGGTTCTCAGTTAGAAAAGGTTGGGAAAAGGAATTCATTCACATGGAAGGTGGAAAACTTCTTAGCCTTTAAGGAAATAATGGAAACACGTAAAATCTTTAGCAAATTTTTTCAAGCTGGTGGCTGTGAGCTTCGGATTGGTACATGGCCTTTTTCTGCTCCTTAAATCTTGATCCTGGATGTCAGAGTTTTTCTATATTTATCATCAGCTCTCTGATTAAGGATCTAAATTTTATATTACTTATTCCTGATGCAGGTGTATATGAGTCATTTGACACAATCTGCATATACTTGGAGAGTGATCAATCTATTTGCAATGATCCTGAGAAGAACTTTTGGGTCAAATACAGGATGGCAATTGTCAACCAAAAGATTTCTTCAAGGACCGTGTGGAAGGAATCTTCCATTTGCACAAAGACGTGGAACAATTCTGTTCTTCAGTTTATGAAAGTGTCGGATATGTTGGAAGCTGATGCTGGATTTCTTGTACGCGATACAGTTATATTTGTCTGTGAAATTTTGGATTGCTGTCCTTGGTTTGAGTTTGCCGACCTTGAAGTAAGTTTAGTTTCTTTTCCTTGTTCGGTCTTGTAAACCATTTATATTCAGTTAGGATGTCCAGTGGTTCTAATTATGTCCTTGAAATGTGCCATTTCTCTATCAATACAGTAGGAAATGCATATTTAGGAGATGGTATACTTCTTATGCTTTCAGGAACATGATGGTGGTTCTGTTTATCCTTCAAAAAATATTTTATTTTATCTATTTTAGTAGGAAATGCTTATTTTGGAGGAGATAGATAAGATGGTTGGTCTTTCCAAGAAAGAAAAGAAAAGAGGAATGGGATAGCTGGTTCGATAGGGCCAGGAATGGGATGTTATGCTTTCAGGAATGTAATGAACATTATGATATTATGTGTGTGTGTGTGTGGGGGGGGGGGGGGCTGTATCAAAGAACAATACATCTTGATTGGAAATGCTCTATATTGATGCTTATTCTGGCCAAGCTTGGCCTTCTTCAGTCCTGTGAATAGTTTATTTATTCGTATGAGTATTTACAATAGTTCTAATCCTCACGGATTTCACTTGTTTATCTATTCATATGAGTAAATAAACTATTCACATGACTGAAGAAGGCCAAGCTTTTCTTCTCTTAGAAAAGCCTATTACATCATTGGACGCGAGCTTGTTGTTTCATACAAGTGGATCTAAGTTGTTACTGTGCGAATGTGTTTCATTTGAAGTCTATAGCATCCATTACAATCACCTTTTCATGATCAGTCACTAATTTCAGGTATTGGCTTCTGAAGATGATCAAGATGCTTTGACAACCGATCCTGATGAACTTATTGATTCTGAGGACAGTGAACTAATAAGTGGAGATGAAGAAGACATCTTCAGGAATCTTCTCTCCAGAGCTGGATTTCATCTTTCCTATGGAGATAATTCATCACAGCCACAGGTCACATTAAGAGAGAAGCTTCTTATGGATGCTGGTGCCATTGCTGGTTTTCTGACGGGACTTCGTGTGTATCTTGATGACCCCGCTAAAGTAAAACGCTTACTTCTTCCTGCTAAGATATCTGGCAGTAATGCCTTAAAGAATGATAATGGGAGTGAGGAGTCCTCCCCTAGTCTGATGAATTTGTTGATGGGGGTCAAAGTCTTGCAGCAAGCAATCATTGATTTACTATTAGACATAATGGTCGAATGTTGCCAGCCTTCTGAAGGAACCTCTAATGATGATTGCTCTGGCGATAGTTCCACTTCGTTAGATGGCAGTGGAACAACTTGTCCAGTTCAATCTGATAGAGGCAATGGGGCGCCAGAATTGGTGCAAACACCTGTATATGACAGATTGGATTCAGTTGTTCTGGATAACATGAACACGTCAGCAGTACAGAGCTCAATTACAAATTTGTCAGATGAACCCGCACGAACTGCTCCAGGAGAGCCTGTTTCTCCTCCAGAAACATCTACTAGTAGTTCAGTGGAGAACCCTTCTTTTAATTCTAAGGTAAGTTGATCTCTTACCTTACCAAACTTGAAATTTTTACTTTAAAGGAATCCTCTAGTGTAGAATTATGAGTAAATTCATTATTCAGACAAAGTGGCCTGAGCAGTCAGAGGAGCTTCTTGGATTAATCGTGAACTCCCTTAGAGCACTCGATGGAGTTGTCCCACAAGGGTGCCCTGAGCCCAGAAGGAGGCCACAATCTGCACGAAAGATTGCTGTTGTTTTAGATAAGGCTCCTAAGCACCTTAAACCAGACCTCGTCTCTTTGGTGCCAAAATTAGTTGAACAATCAGAACATCCACTTGCTGCTTCTGCGCTGTTAGATCGACTTCAAATGCCAGATGCAGAGCCTGGACTTCGCATTCCTGTAAGATACATTAGGATGCATCTTCTCTTGACCTAATTGGCTTTGATATTCAGTTTGAGATCTTCATTACAACACATTAGACTTAGTTCCTCACATATTTGTTCTTACTAAATGTGGTTATCCTTAAACGAAGTGTAATGTATGATCACCTCAACGGCTCAACTAATATTTTGTATATATATGTTTACAAATTGAAATGCCAGCTACCTCTCATTGTTATGATACTTTATATTTTTTGTCTCAGGTTTTCGATGCTCTTAGTCAGTTAGAATGTAGTAGTGAAGTTTGGGAGCGTGTTCTTTCCCGTTCTCTTGAGCTTCTTCCTGATTCAAATGATGAGCCCCTTGCATCGACAGTTGATTTTATATTTAAAGCTGCGTTGCTTTGCCATCATCTTCCGGAAGCAGTATGAACTTCAGTTTTCTTCTGATTTGTTTATATCATTGTTGGAACAAGTAATACATTCTCTTGGGTCATCACCTCTTAATAACTCTTATTTTCCCCTTTGCAGGTCAGATCCATTCGTATTAGGCTGAAACATTTAGGCATTGGAGTCTCTCCTTATGTGCTTGATTATTTAACTCAAACTATGAATAGTTGCGAGGATATCGCTCAGGTTTATCTAAGAGATATTGACTGCGATATAAGTGAAATTGATAAATGCTTCATAAGGCCTGATGTCAACTTATCTGTGGACCATTTGTCTAATTCTGAAGGACTAGATCCTATGAGAGAGCAATCACTGCATAATTCCCATTTCTCTGACATATATGTTTTAATTGACATGTTGTCTATCCCTTGCCTTGCTGTGGAGGCTTCTCAAACATTTGAGAGAGCTGTAGCTCATGGTGCTATCTTGGCTCAGTCTGTTGCAATGATATTGGAAAAACGTCTTGCAAGACGAATAACTTTAACATCCCAGTATGTTGCTGAAAATTTTCAGCATGTGGATGCTGTTGATGGAGAAACCTTAGAACTGAGAGCTCAACGTGATGATTTTACTTCAGTTCTAGGTCTTGCGGAGACATTGACACTCTCTAAAGATCCCTGTGTGAAACAGTTTGTGAAGATGCTTTATAGTTTACTATTCAAATGGTATGCTGATGAGTCTTATAGGTTGAGGATGCTCAAAAGACTTGTAGACCGTGCTATCAGCAGCTCAGAGAGTAGCGCTGAAGCAAATTTAGATATGGAGATATTGGTAATATTAGTTTGCCAGGAACAAAAAATTGTTAGTCCAGTTCTGAGCATGATGCGGGAGGTTGCTGAACAAGCAAATGTTGATCGGGCTGCCCTTTGGCATCAGCTGTGCGCAAGTGAAGATGAAGTTCTTCGTCTTCGAGAAGAGAGAAAAATTGAACTTGCTGATAAAGCTAAAGAAAAAACTGCAATGTCACAGAGGCTGCACGAATCAGAATCTGCTAATAGCCGCCTTAAGGTACATGCTTGGTTCTTGTCTTGTCTTGCATAAGCATGGAACCTCAGATTTTGTAATTAACAACTCTTGAATAACAATTTTTTTACTGAATTGGTAGTGCGAAATGAAGGCCGAGGCGGATCGCTTTGGTCGGGAGAAAAAGGAGCTCATGGAGCATATGCAAGAACTCGAGAGTCAGCTTGAGTGGCTTCGTTCAGAGCGGGATGATGAAACTAAAAAATTAATCGCAGAGAAGAAATCTCTTCACGATCGTCTGCATGATGCAGATACACAAATCTCCCAGCTGAAGTCCCGAAAACGTGATGAATTGAAGGTTCAATATTTTATCCTTTTAACCTTTTCCCTCTCTTTGTTTAATGCAATTATTTCCTTTGAACTTGCGTTTCTGATTTATTTGGATGAGTCCGAGATTCCTTTCTATCTGTAGGTTCTGGCATTATAATAATGTAATCATCTCCCTTGCATTTAATATTGGGAAAGATGTTTGGCATGGTTCTTATGACAGCTTCTTTTTAATTAATAATCAATCATCTACCTTGTACTGGAAGGTTTCAGCACGTGTCTTGAATTCACAGGCTTACTGGTCATGTTTCTATGTACTATCTAGTGTTTTCTTTAAAAAGCTTGTCAAATATTAGATATCTTGTGATAACATGGTGTTTGCTCACATATCAAACTACTACAATAATCACTTCTTGTACTCTTCCTTGACCTGTTATAGACTGTTCAGATATTATCAATCCAACTGAATCTTTAGCAGGATCCGGAACACATTCTGTGCCCTATTCCTCCCTTAAGTTAAGATTGCTACTTAGTTAAGTACATTTTTTAAGTTAGTTCCGTTTTAGAAAGAGCACAGATGGGTTACGTGGTCTTTTGTCTAATCCGACTCACTTGGCTGTATCTATTCTTACTCCCCCCCGTCCTATGAACACCTTCTTTGCCAATATTAGAGGAAGAAGAAATAGCAACTCCTTCAAGAAAATATGTTACTTGAAAAAACATCCCGTCGCCTTGCCGATCATCTTGAAGATGAAAACTTTGTTTATGTATAATTCTGAAAGTGCCCCACTTCAGTGTGTTTTAGTTGCATGGTGTTGAATATTTATATTTCTAGTGGATTAAGTGAAATGATATGATTCTGTAAGTGCCCCATTTCAGAGTGTTGTAGTTGCACGGTTTAATACTTTGTTTCTGCTGGACTAAATGTTCCATCTCTGCTACCATTTGTTGTTGACTCACTCTCACGGGGGGAGGGGGGTGATGAGAGAACAATTAGATATTAATTGTTTAAGGTAGCAACGTGAATTGGTGAATATTTGAATAACAATCAAATCTAAGGTGATTCCCTCTGAGATACCATAAAAAATAGTCTGTGGGTAATTGGGATATGGACAGGTAACTCTACCCTTCTTGCAATGGCTCAAAGGAAGATAGTAACACCTCATGCTCTCGGTGCAAGTGGTTGTTTATAAAATTTCTTCGTAGTTTCCCTACATTTTTTCTTTCCTCTTGTCTACTAAAATTGATCTTGCAATGTATGAGTGCCATCCTCATAAATTCTTTCTTGTTTGTGATACACAGAAAGTACTGAAAGAGAAGAACGTATTGACTGAGAGGTTGAAGGGTGCAGAAGTTGCGAGAAAACGATTTGATGAAGAACTGAAGCGATATGCCACAGAGAATGTGACTCGTGAAGAGATAAGGCAATCTCTTGAGGATGAGGTTCGTCGGTTGACTTTCACAGTAGGGCAGACTGAAAATGAGAAGCGTGAAAAAGAAGAACAGGTTACCCGCTGTGAAGCATATATTGATGGAATGGAATCGAAATTGCAAACTTGTCAGGTATCTGAACCAGCTACCCTTTCCTTCTTAAATTCATTTTTTGAGTGCATGACAATTGTGTGGAATACAGTGAAAGCTTAACTTATTGCTTAATTGCTGCTTTTTATAGTGCCCTACTATTTCCGAGTCATCATGCATCGCTCTTGTACTGTCTTTAGTTCTTCTGATCTGTGTGGACCAACTCACAAAGTTACACATTGACAGATGGCCCCCCTTTCTGACATTTTAAAACTTGCAAGTAGTGCTAGTCTGTTGATTTTTTCCTTTTATCCACAGCAATACATTCGTAGCCTTGAAAATTCACTTCACGAAGAAATGACACGACATGCTCCACTCTATGGTGTTGGCTTGGACTCACTCTCATTGAAGGAACTTGATACATTGGCACGAATTCATGAAGATGGACTAAGACAAATACTATCTATCCAGCAGCTTAAAGGTAGCCCTGCTGGCAGTCCTCTTGTGAGCCCTCACCACGCCCCTCAGAATCTCTCGCAAAGTCGTTCAATGTTTCATGCTGCTCCACCACCGATGGCAGTTGGGCTTCCCCCAACTCTCGTGTCAAATGGTACTGGGCACCAAAGCAATGGACATCTGAATGATGCACTCGGACACTGGTTCAATCATTCTTGAATATGGGGCAAACTATTCTCTCCCGACTTAGGTGGATTGTCTCGCCCGCCCTTCCCACTTCGGGGATTGCAAACTCGCTTATGTCTGGCATGGGGCAGGTTTATATTCTAGGTTCTAGCTAACCTGGCATTTTGCTGGTTGCTGTTGGTGCATGCCAAAAGTTATGTAGATCAAAGACAATTATACGGTTGTCCTATTCTTCGGGCAGCACATAGCAGTTTCAATAGCACTGGCTTTTTGTAAGTGCCACACTTCAATGAGCTTTTTCCATTGATGAAAGGCAATTTAGAAAGTTTTGTTAACTTTTCTTGTAGTTTCCTCTTCGGTCATCTTTCCCCTCTTTGCAAAATGAAGTCAGCAGTCGTTAGAATGCAAAGCTTCTGAAGGTTGATCATGACAAATCTTCTAGTGCATCTCGGCTATCATCTAGTATATCTTATATATTAATCACTGTCCCCAAGAATGATGTTCGGTATACATGTTCCGAGTCATACCTCAACTAGTAAAGAGCTTGAGTGTTAGAGTAACTAGAGTCTCGCCTCTTCATGCAACATCAGTTTGACTCCTCAAATGAATGAATCTTTTGTTAAAGTGGTTAAAATAGCTAGGATAAAATAGAGGTGACACACTAGGGTATTTATACTATCCAAGAAATAAAGTTGTTCGCAAGCCGTGTAACTTGGAACCTGACTTGATGACTCGCCTGAAACTGAATCTTTTTTAATTCCGAATTGGAACTTGGACTCGAAATCTGAATCAGAATCGGAATCGAAGTGGTTATACTAAGACTAGACAGGCAAATGGTTCATTTTTAAGATTTATACTATTGTTTATTATTTATATTACATATATTCGATTCGAGCTGGTGGAGTCGATTGAGCCGATTTAAGTACCGAGTTGATTTGGGTATCCCGTTTGGCTCGGCCCAAGTTGTTTTTGAGCCTACTCGAGTAACAAGTCAATTCAGGTATCTTCTAAGTTCAGTTTTAAATCCATACCGAGCTGAGTTTCAGGTTGGTCAAGGGTATTATCGAACCCGACTTGATAACAGCTCTATAACTTAAAAGGAAATAACACTAGAAGGGGACACGGCAGTCCATCGACCGGCTCTTGCCACATACTAACACATATGCAGATTATAATTTGATAGCTTCGCAGTTATCGTAGCAAATATATACTCCCCCATCCCTATATGATTGGTACATTATGACTTTTATGGTGAACAAAACACGATTTAAAACGTAAATATATTTTTTATTTTACATTCGAGAAAATTATAAAAAGTTAATATTTCAAAAATATATATTGAAACGAATCTAACAAGATCCCACATGATTATATTCTTACCGTTTGATGAGAATTATTGATCAAATTTTTAAAGTTTGACCACAAAAGTCAAAATGTACCAATCATTATTTAGGGACCGAGGGAGTGTATCACTTGGCATGCAGCTAATTCTTGGAACCACAATCAGATACGCTTTAGTTGTCATCACTACTACATTTCTAATTTATAGGACAACTGATTCCATAAAAAGGTAAACATATTCAAGAGGCGATTCAACTAACTACAGCACGACGTTGCACCACAAACCGATATCCCAATACGAGCTCTGTAAGAAAATACTGCCATCATATTGTGATTCACTATTTAGTCAAAAAAACTCCCCTCGTAGTTCAAGCAAGGATACATGTAAGAACAATCCATCTGATCAAGTTTCCACCATTGGTTCAGGGCCTGAAGATTCTGGGTGCGACTTGTTGGACTGGCGAACTGTGTTGAAAAGAGTGTCCTTGATAACCTAAAAGTTGTGGATAAATTTTTTACCTCCATGTCATGAAAATACAAAATTGGACAGTTACGACAAGAATGCGTATAGTGACAGGGAAGAAAATTACCTGAGACATTAAGCCGTGAACTTGCTCCACTGTTATCTTTGCGCTATCACGAGTAATCTTGGCAAGTTGAGACTCTTCCTGCAACCAAGAATTACGTTATTAGTGTGACAGTCATATAAGCAATATGGAGAAGGGGAAAAAAGTTAACTTGTACCACAACAGCAAGGTAACAGAAAAGGTATAAACAACAATGTAGACATGATTTGTCCAAGAACACTATTTCATGTCAATAACTAAACATCAAACCATTCAAGTCCTTCACATGTATGATTTATAGAAAAGCACAATGCTTTTGCACTCACCACGCACATCAAGTCAATATTTTGTAACCGGCTATGCCATTATTAAGAAAGCATACATCCTTGTCAGTTTCCAAGTCCCAACACATTAAATGCACAAGTTAAACGAAATATGCTTGTATACAGAACTATGCCCGATTTTTATGTAGGTTGTAAGTCAAATTACAGGGGCTGAAGTCCCCTTTATAAGTTTAAAGCATAAAGGTCTTTTCAACGCTCCCTGATTATTTCCACCCAAAGACTTCCTATTTTTCTTTCTAGCAATCATAATCACATGCCTGGGCAGTTCCACTTATTTTTGCACATTGCAAGTAAGCAGGGTCGTAAGGGTCCCACGACTGTCTAGATTTTAAATAAATGAGTTATGACATCCCTTAACCATGTGAGCTTCAAACCAAGCTTAAGCACAACAAGCTGTGATTCACCTCTCATTTCACTGTTAGAAAACAAAACAATGTGTCTAGAAAATACAGAAAAATAGAATTACAGTTGCCAAATGCAGAAGGTGTAGACTAGAGAGTTTGAGACTAGGTGATATAAGTTAGTAACACAGTTCAAATCTGTACCGAATTTCCTTAAAGAAGAGCTACTGGACAAAGACTAATAATCGTTGATTGAATACTCTTCACAAATCTTGCCCGTTAACTTAGTCAAAGTAGCTTATTAGAACTCATGAAACCACTTCAATCTAGATGAGATACATTAATCCTATCGAGTTACACATCTATGAAGAACCGGAGGACTGACCTCTTTCTTCCTTTGAGGGGCGGCTATCAGAGGTCCAAAACGTGAATGAGCCATTTGATTTTCTGCTTGTTCTAGCTTATCAGCTGCAGTATGTAGAGTATATGAGTTAATATATACGTAACTAGACTACATAGCAAGTACATAGATGCCTTTAACCCAGGGTCTACTATACAGCAAGTACATAAATGCCTTTAACCCAGCGTCTTGATGAATATATACGCATTTTATATTTAAAGGAAAACTCTAGTCTTTACCCAGATCTGATATTTGACCAGCCACAAAATCTCCATTTCCGAGCAAAGGAGACGAGGAAAGGGTATTCACCCAATACTTATTCCATAGCAAATCCAAGAGATGCCCATCAAGTGATGATTTAAAATATGTTATGTCCAATGAATAATACTGCAATTTCAAAGAGAAACATCGATAACTTTGAAACAAAGCTAGAATCAAATGCATTTATAAACCAATGATCATCACCTGTTTACAATGAACGCCAAAGTCCTCAATCTTATTCAAAGGGATCGTCTGATACTCAGAAATACGTTCATCTTGTGGCTTATAGTCTTCTGGGTATGTCCTGAATGCGCCAATCTCAACTTTTCCAGCAGAGACAGTTCTAGTTGGATCAATAACAACAGCCAAAAAAGGCTCTTGAAATGTCTGATTGAGCATCTGTGTGGATACATCAATACCAGAAAGCCAGCAGCCATAGCCAGGGTGTGAATGGTACCAACCAACAACGTTCTCCAATCGACCAGCCTTCATAAGAACTCATTACTTTAGTCTCACCAAGAAAATGTTTTAAAACCTCTATATCAAATCTCCGAACTATATAGTCCAGCTACGTTTCCGTACACACCTCCACAATCATAAACAAAAGAGAAAGGATTGAGGAGACTAACATTTCTATCTCCTGGTTCTAATTAAAACAAGTATAGGAATAAAACACATTCCCGTCAGTTCTATTGTTGGATTCACTTACAACAATATTGAAGCATAGGAGCCACGCTCAATCACAATTAAATATCACCAAGAGGGCGCAGGTATTAATTTTCACAACTTTTTGGAATGATCCCAATCTCTAATTTAAAATGAATAAGCTCATTACCACCAAAAGCTAACAAACTTATATGCAATCTACTGCTATCCAAATGCCAAAAAGATCTTCCATTTTGATTTTCATTGCACAAAATCAGCAAACTTTGAAATCTTTCACACATAATTTTAATTTTAATCAAAATGATCACATTAATAGTAAAATACAATAAAAGTACTATCAGTTGATAAAATTTGTACCACATATTTCACAACATATAAACGAATACTTTGAATTTCAAGTTATCATAGTTTAAAACTGAATGATCTTTTCAAGACCAAAATGATCCAAAAAGCTCATTATAAAGAGCAAACAAATTTATATGTAAGCGACTGTACTATACATTCAACACCTATATAGACGTACAATTATATAAACAAAACACATTACTAACTAAAACGAGGTATAGGACCCCTACGAAATTATTAGTCTGGAAATAAAAACCCATGTACTCATGCAAGCATCAGGGGTAGCTTTATTTTTAATCAACATTATCATGTTATAATAGTAAATTACATTAATAATACTCTCTTTTGGTAAATTTCTCACCAAATATTATAAAACATGGATAAAAAGTACTTTGCTCTTTAAATTTATATGCAATGATAAAAAAGCTCATGAGCATAAAACAAATTTTGATGTAATGTACTTTAACATACACTACATTTGTACACACATTGTACAAACATATAAGCACAAAGCAGTACAAACTAAAACGAAATAGCGCATAATTTAGGGTTTAAAAAATCCCCTTAATATACTGTTTATTAGTCTGAACATACTCATAATTTTGTACAAGCACAACAAACAAACCAACATGAACATGATAAAGGGTTTAGGGTTTAACAATTCACATACCTGTTTGTTACTCCGTGAATAACCCTTATATACTCATATCACGTACAATCATACAAGCACGAAGTACAACAAAGCAAAATGAACTAGCATTTAGGGTTGAATAACCTACCTGTTTATTAGTCTGGGAATAATCAACCATATACTCATACGCATCCGCCTGAGCATTAACCCTAGTTTCAGTGCCTTCTACGGGAAGGGCAAAAGCGTCCATAACAATAATGGATTCGCCATCAATTTTGCCCTGCATAAGGCCCATGACCTCGATGGTGCCGCCGGAGCGGGAGTGGACCACCATTTTGAGAAGGGCGAGGGCGGAGATGCGGACGCGCTTGAAGTAGTGGGGGTCGCGGACCCAGGGACGGTCGGCTTGGAACTTGGCCTGGGTGGCGTCGTCGTAGTGGAAGATGGCGTCGGAGGAGGAAGTCAACGTGGAATCGTTGACTAGGGGGATGTTGTTCTCCAGCTCCCATGTTTGGCGGGCGATGGTGGATGATGAATTGGAATCGTCCATGATCGACTAGCTACACTCCAACTACTGGACTGCTTACTGATTACAACTATAAAATCAGATGGAGCTGTTTTATTGGCTCGATTGTTTCGGTTATGGAGTAAGAAATTGTACTCAAGTCAGACCCACTTTGCATTCGAGTGGGTTTTGGAATTATTGTATTATTCGTTACCTTCACAATGTTAGTGATAAATTGACCAAATAATTGTAATTTTTTTAAATAATTTTCTATTCAAAATTTGATCAGATATTTGATCGAGCGTGTTCGGATATACTCGAATACAAAATGTTACTCGAGTCTAACTCTAAGCATTTTAGAAATTATGCATTTGGTCCAATAAGCTTTGGGGATTTTGTTAACAATCATAACTAAGGGTGCAACAACTAAAACCATAACATCCATGACCAAACAGAAGTTACACATTTTGGTGGTCGACTGCAACCAACAACGGATTGATCACTCGAAGGTTGGCTTTACTCTTTATACACTACAACAGCAAAAATGAATTATACATTCTCAGTTCTTCGAACTCCAAATGTTCAACTAATGCTTATACTCGCTCCCCCTTTTCAATTGATCAGGGGTGCATGAAGGAATATACAGAACTGCAAACTTGAAAGGTGCCACGAAAGACACTAACAGAAACATGATGCTCATTCATGTTACCTTCAATAGGACGGGCAAAAACAAACATCACAAATCACAGTAAGGGACTCACTTTCGAGTTTCAACCACCCCGCGTGTAAGTCACATAATAGTCTTGTCAGGGGGCGCATGGACAACAGTTACAAGAAAGGCAAACTCAGAAATATCACTAACAGAAACATGATGCACATACATGTTTCAGTACCTTCAATAGGAAGGGCAAAATCATACGTTACAAATCACAATAAGGGACTCAGTTTTAAGTTTCAACCATGCCTAGCATAAGCCACATAATAATCCTACCAGGGAGGGGGCAAATGGACAACCGTTTTGAGGTAGGCCGTAGGCAAGTGCAGAAACATCACTAACAAAAACATGTTGCAGATTCATGTTTCAATACCTTCGTAGGAAGCGCAAAAGCATACATGACAAGTCAAATTAACAGACTCAGCTTCATCACTAGTCACAATATCAGACTCAGTTTCAAGTTCCGGCCATCCCTTGCATAAGCCACATAATAGTCCTGCCAGGGAGGGGGCGCATGGACAACCGTTTTGAGAAAAAAAGCGCAGAACTATCACTAACATAAACATGATGCCCATACATGTTTCAATACCTTCAATAGGAAGAATAAAAGCATACATCACAAATCACAACCATATTACTATTTGAAAATAGAACAAAAGTCAATGCTTATATTCTTAATTCGGTCTGTAATGGCTCTTCTAGCCTAAACAATAGTTAATTTTAATATGAATCACTTATCAAAAAAAAAAGAAAATAGAACAAAAGTAAAAGGTCAACTTGTGCCCGGAGTGGTTCAAGTCTAGTTCAAGTATACTTTATTGTTTGGTACATGAGTATCAAGCTTGGGTAGCCAGTCAGTTGATACTCATGTATCAAACAATAAATTTTATTTGAAGTAGACTCGAACCACTTAGTCGGAAGACAAATTTTCAATTGAGTAATGAGCAAATAGCGGTTACACAATCACTTTGCACCTCAAAAACTTTTCAAGCTATAAATGAACCAAGTTTGTAAGAAGCTATAAATGAACCAAGTTTTTAAGAAATACTGGATGAATTCAATTTATCGAGTCATATAATGGTATTAAGTACACAATAATATGATTCCACTCAAATTAATCGAATAGGCTAATGTAAACCTCTCTTGCTAGTGACCAAGGGATTCTGATCCAAACTCACCCAATCCATCCCCTTATAATCATCGACAACGTACAGCGACACAAGAAGGTTGATTACGTCTTGCATAATCCACGAAGAATGGATAATACATTTACTAAAGCAGTAATGCTTATATTCATATTCCCTTTTCAATTAATCGGCAAGGGATGAAGCAATGTAGTACATTCCAACGTTCATATTAGTACACATGTTTTTTCCGGTAATGAAAAGATTTACAAGGGACGACGCTAACAGGAACACGCTGCACATTTGTGTAGCCACAATGCCCCATTTTTCCTTTCGTCGATACATTCTCCATTTCCTTACACCGCCTGTGTCTCGTATAACAAACAATAGAAGTTCCACCACAATCCAACTCCACCAAACAATTTTTCATAAATATGTCCCCCAAAAGAGGAGGGGGAAATCGAATTGTCATAACAAACAATGTGTTCAACTGCTATAATCCAAATTTCTTCATTGACCAGTCTGAAAGGTTAGCTATCACAAATCCTACAAATACCTGAAAATTGGGGAATATGTAGTTACTAAACAATCAAATAGATTAGTGAAACAACACTTATTATACTTTGTATGAAACGTCATACTAGTACCCGTATAAGTCATCCAGGAATTTTTACAAAAATAATTTTATACAACTATTACCCATATTTCAACAAGACCGGGGGACTACCCATACATAATCTTATTGCACGTTACACATTTAACTTTCTAGTTATAACTCAGACGGCAGATAATCCACAACATTTTGTATTAAGAACTTGCATTTCTTCTTCTTTTTATAAATTAGATCTTACTTACTGAGCTTTATGTATGCCTCGGGGAAAAAATGGTGTAATCTTGTTCCAAGGAGAAGATGGAGGAAGTGGGGAAGAGGGAGGGAGGGGTAGGGGGTTAGGAGGCGAACCAAAGGTTAGAAAGATCATAATACTCAATCAGGCAAAGGGAAACAAGTTCATAATATAACGCTAAAACGCAATTGAACCCTGGAACGCAACTATCTTTAATCAGTTAATGTTGTGCATGTCCGGAATTGGTACCTGAACGGAACCAAGAACATATATAGCTGAGTAGTGCCGACCATGAATGACCATATCCGCTACCATTGCTAGTGGGATGGTGAGCGAGAGCCCCAATGTGGCCACTAGTGGAGTTGTCCAAACAACACATAATGCCCTAGAAAGTCAGATCACTATGGTGAGAGGGGAACATTATAACTGCCACGTGTCCTGAGATCAATTAGTTTTGCATACCAGAAATAATCAGAAAGGACGCTCCCAACCAGTCCATTGGCAATAACAATTTCATCCGTTTTAACAGAATGTGGAACCGTGAAATGAGGTTCTATACCTAAAGCTGTTAATGGCCATACTGCAAGAGAGGAAATTCAAATCCGAATAGTTAGTGTATACAGAATGACTTTTGTGAACAATACTAACAAAAAACATATGTAAATTTGATCTGAAATTAATCTTGATGTACTTCAATGCTCAAATATAACAATTTAGCACATTCGTAACAAATTCACTGATGGTGTTATAATAAACAATAAACATGATATATAAATTGGTAGGACGGAGTTCTAAAATAAATATGAGAGTTTGTCTCAGATAATATGTAACGCCCCGCCCCCGAATATCAAATCATATCAAACATATCACATCACCCACTCTGGGCCGGGTATTACATAATATCTCTAGCAAGTGGTATGTCCCTTCCCCAGGTCCCATAATTTACAAGAACTAGAACACTTCAATTTTCCCCCGTCTCCCTGTAGTGTACAATCAACAAAACTTGGATAATAAGAATAAGGAACATATAAAAGCATTAACTCGTTCAAAAAACAGGTCAGTTTACAATGACATAAACACCAACTATGTATCAGCTATTATCAAAAATAAAATCAACAAGACCACGAATAATGTAAAAGTTTATGCTCCACTAGAAAGTTTTGACATGGTACCAACTGGTCATTAAAATTAAAGCGTTGGTGCATCTGGAGTAAACAATGGAGTAGCGAAAAATAGCTTACCAAGCCACCACAGAGCTACAAAGGTAAACAATCCGATATACCCAAACAATTTTTGCATGTCGACTCTTTCTCCTTCCTCCCCTGCAAACTTCTTCAGAAGGACTGACGGAATATGGATGAAGTGGTAAGATAGTGTTATTACCGATCAGAGGTAATCAGGTAATCACATGCACAGGAATAATTGTTAATGCTTGTATCTCACCAGTAAACAGTCCATATGTCATAGCTGATAGGAGGCCAAAAAGATCCCCAACAAGAGTACGTCTACCATTACTTCAAAGAAATAAAAGTGCAACTGAAAGTCAGTATCCTTGGAAAATTACATTTACGAAGTAATGAAATGTCAAGAAACGAAAATGTATGTGTATTTTGCGAGTAGGTATCAGAGAAATTATCTCAAAAAAGATAATCAGTCAACTGCAAGAAGAAGAAAAAACACATGTGCATTTCCAATTTTCTAATATGAAGCATGTGATTCCACAAGTTTGAATAGTTCATGTGCGGTAAGAACAATAATCAGATGGAATTTCCCTGTTTGAAGTTTCCGAACTACATGTCGAATCGAATTTGCTTCAAGTCATTCTTAGAAATAGCAGATAACTCCATAAGCATGCCCTATATGATCAGAGTTAAATAACCCTTAAGATAACATAAAAAACAAGTACCTAGAAGGATTTAGCTTTACGTCATCTGCAGCCCAAGTTTTCCCCAGAGTTGTCATGACAACACCAGCCATGCTTACAAAGACCGCAAGCACCTTGGCTAGACTTAACGTATCTTGACCCAGAAATGCACCAAAGAACAGAGTAAATAAACCCGATGTTGAAGACAACACTGTTGTACTTGCAACACTAGTACGAGCAAGTGCAGCGTTTGATAAGTACTGCAAGAATCGATATAAAAGGAAATTACAAGAAGATATATGACGACCATTGCACATATTTTTATTTCTTCCTCTGAATATACATATAAGAGTATGCCTAATTTAACTTAAAATCTTCAATGTCTTCCCAAATAGCAGGCCATAATTGTAGTTTTCTGCCTGAGCAACTTGTTAGAACATTTATTAATTAACGATATATTGGAAGTGGAAACTGAAGAAACATACAAGTGTTTTGGCATACCTCTGTAATGAACCAGATTGGAGCAATGTAAAATCCATATGCAGCAATTTCCTTCGTTGTGACCTCTTTTCCATGCTTCGTGCTGTCAGTTTCATCCTTCCGGTTAAAAACTAAATGGTTGCTCTCTTGAGAAATATCATCACAACTATCTTTCTTGTGCAAAGATCCCTGAATCTCAATTTCGAAGGTCTTTTGCCCTTCAATAGAGTCTAGAGAAGATAAAAGTCCAGTACATGACTCGTCATTGGTAATTGTGATTTTACTGCTTTTCTGTTTCCGCTTCTTCAGATAATTAGTTATACGATCTTTAATGAATGCCACCGGGAGATAGATTACCAGTAAAGATGCTCCAAGGTAAGTCACAGCAAATGGTTGTCTATAGATTGTGAAAATGTCCTGCAATAGAGTTAGTTACTTAGACCTTAAAAGCGTGAATATTACAGTAAGAGAAAATCTTCATCTTATCAACAGAATCACAAGTAATTGAGCGTCTTTGTGAAGCTATGCAAACATTTGCTCCTTAACTGCTCCCGTGTGAATATGATCAATAGGAACTCAGAGAAGAAAGAAATAAGAACCGAGACCCATCGATTCTTAACAGCTAACAATAAGAGATTCCGGATATCCATGAAGCTATATTCTACATCTCAGGATGATAGACATGCAAATGTTGTGTGCACCGGAGGAAGGACAAATGCCAATGTTTGCGATACTAATATCTAGAAGAATCGTGATGACATTAGAGTTAGGTATTTTTCTGCTTACAAACCATAAACACCTTTGTGATCTGGTTGCGGTGTGACTTGTGAGAAACCTGAAATTACAGTTCCCTAAGTTATCATAGGGGATCCAGAAGGAGATGTAATCTGACATTTTCTCAGTGTATCCCTTTGTAAGTTGATAATGCCAATTATATAGAATTTATTGTGACCTGATTGGCACTAAACTTACTTCTTTCTAAGAGCATTGAACTTCTCTTATCAGTTGCGTTATTCAATGTTTCTAACTAATGAGAAGTCTTGGCTATTATAGCTCTGACGTGTTAAACGCCAAAACACATTATGCATGGTCTAACAGCCAATAAGCTGCCACGTAGATATTAATTTTAGAAATCACCCTGATCGATTTTGCATAAGAAACAACTTCTTGTCGCAGTGGGTTTGATATTGCCCTAGTAGTTGCTCTATTTAAATCACTCAAAAGCATCGCCTTTTATGGCTCCAAATTCCAAGAAGCCACCAGTGCTAACCACCTACTTTTGTACCTCTTGTTATTTCATTCTCCATCTCCCTAGGCTAATAGGAGTTGAGTTGATATGTAAACGCTAAACAAGATCTGTGCTCAGAATATCAAGAAGGTCCCACAATGAAATTGTAATTTCTATGAGTTAAACGACATTAGGTCATGTCTACTTCTATTTCAACGCACACAGATGTCTTTCTGCACAGCTTTTCGAGAGCTTAACCCCAGGCTTTCATCATGAGGAAATGAGAATGAGAAGCAGAATGCAAGTTAAGTGAAGTATTCATATGTAAGTTAATTCGGCTAATGCTACAGAAATATCCCTGATCCAATGAGTATCAGAAATAACTTCTTTTAAGTGGATTTCGTTTCCTACTACAGTAGCTTTCTTCAAACTACTAGAGATAGCATTACCTATTATAGCCCCAAAGTCCAAAGGTCAACAGCAAGTACATTTGCAAGGACAAACAGCAAACAACCTACCACCTATCCACCACTAAAATCTCCGACATACCAAGTTAATCTTATCATTGTAGTTATGTAATGAACCATTCTTAGAAGCAGTTTACCGTAGCCAGGTTACAACATTTGGAAACAAAAACTACATTCTCCGTCATTGTTGCTCTTCGAGATCATAAGAATCACCACATAAGAGATACCCCCTCTATTCTTGTATTTTTTTGTATATAAAGTTACCAGACAAAATAAATTATTTATTGATTTGAAGCCATAAACAACTGTTTGCCAACACTTCCCAGATGAATCTAGAACTATTTCATAAGAACGAAAAAAAATATAAACAGAACAAGGAAATCATAGTTTCCAAATCCAGGCTTATTCTAACAATTTGGTGAATGAAATCACTAAAGTTTATTGCTTTCCTAAGTCAATACGAAATGTCAACTAATATCGTGGTTAATCACATTCAGCAGATGCAACAAAAAGTTAACAATATGAACATACCATCAACAGCAAGAATGAAGAATCAACATGCTAAATCTATTAATTATGCATAGTCTGAACTTTGCAAAGTCATAAACCATATACATCAATTTCAACTTGCATAAAGTAACTAAACACAACATACCAATTATAAGAATAATGGGCAGCTAAACATATGTAAAATCATTTAATTCCATGGGATTAAACTAAATTCATAAATATTCACAAAAGCATAAAACCAACCTGAGTAACTTCAGCAGAAGTGACCCAAATGACAACAACAGCAGCTATTAAACAAAGCCCTGCTTTATACCTCCAACCCATTCTTGATCACCAAAATCCAACAAATCTTGATACACCAATCAAAAAACACTAAAGAAAATAGAAACTTCAAGTAAATAATGAATACCAAGATTCACAAAAACACCCCTTTTCACTACAGATCTTGTTCTTGACCTGAAATCAAACAGAGAGATGAAAGATTCAGAGGGTATTTGTTCCTTGAAGCAACAAACAAAAGGGTTGTTCAATTGGTAGGTAATAAATCAGAACATGTACTTAGTTGCTGGAATTTTATATGCATATGTGAATGAATTGATGCAAGTTGCAACAAAGGTAAAATATTGTGAGGGAACGTCTTTGAGTAAGGTAGCAATCTCACAGTTTTTTGCATTATTTTCATATATGTTTGGACCATTATTTCCCCTTTTGGTCAATGATCTAGTTTGCCGTTCTACATCAACTAATGCGTCTCGTATGGTAAAGTGGTAGATAACGTTGCACTTTCTTCTTAAGCTAATTCGAAAATAACTAGGTATATATTGTTAACACTTCATTCTTAAGTTTATTCAAAAACAATTATGAAGGACTCTACTATTCGATTCCCCTTATCGCGCTTAAGTAAGTGCTCTTTTAAAGACATGAAAACATGTTGATGTAATGTCTCTTAATTATTTTCTTCTAACTATGTATGGTATATGGTTGAGGTCTTTGATGATTTAAACTGAACAATAATTAATTACTCTAATTTAGAATAAATCCAATATTTATGATAACTCACCATCAAGGCATCATATATACATTTTAACCCCAAATAATTGTGTACTGAAATTATAACCTATTTTGAAATATGTTTGAGAATAAGTTATTTCTTGAAAGAAAAAAACTAGTCCTATTATGAATTGTTTAAAATACGGAGTAATATTTTTTGAATTGTTATGTTGATACTATTATTGAAAGATGAAGATACCCATGATTTCAGTTGAGATTTTCGATTACTCTGAGAAATGGTTGATTGTCTTGGTGTATTTTGCGATGGATTCTTGATTCTTCTTTTTGTTCTTCAGAAAGTGAATTTGAATTGTGATCTTGAGTTCTTGAATTGTACTGGATCTTGATATTATTATTACATTCATGATGATTTTACTGTAATGGATGTACATCTTGTTAATTTTAACAAGTAACTACATGTCTACGTGAAGAAGAGGTCACAGATGTCATTTGCTATCATTTTTAGTTTTGAAATCATATTTTTAATTTTAAGTGTATATAGATTCACCTTAATTACTAGATAATTTTTAAGTTTTACTAAATCTGTTTGATAATAAAAAATACCAAATCAGAAGTAGTGAATTTAAATTTTATAAATTTCTCTTTCTATAAGTTCTTTACATATCAGAAATGTTTTTCCAAATTCATTCATTCTTGATTGAGTCAAGTTAAATTTATTAATTTATTGTTATTATTATTGTTATTTTTATTAATATTATTATCCTTACCATCATTATTATTATTTATTATTATTATTATTCTCATTATTGTTGTTATATATCATTACTATTATTCTTGTTATTGTAATTGAGTTGGTAAGTTGAGATAAATTCAAAAACGAACTAGCATTCGAATCCATTCTGCTTCACACTTTAAGACTTCTTTTAAATCCTTCCCCTTCTCCTCAATCTCTATGATGTAGACATATAAATTTTATATATACACAATCCCAATTTATTTTAATACAAAATATTAACAATTAGTATGAAGTTCCCTCGAAATTAATTCATTTTTATGTAGTATCTGGCCGATATAACATTCAGAGTTTACCACACATATTTTATTATGCTGAATTAGGAAGTCGTTAAATAAAAATGATAGTTTCCTTGAATAGTTATATTTATTATATTGGAACGACCTGGATGTCTCTAAATTTATTTCGGATAACTAGGAAATTCTATAGACTCTGCCACAAACAATCGTAAGATTTAAAATTGAAAACATGAAATATAAATGTCAATATATTGCTAATCCTTTTAAAAGATACTATATATTTCGAATCACCATTACACATGACTACATGAGGTAGATCCATCCTAATTGTAATAGCAAACTAGTTAAAAGAATATTTTGCTTCAAATGTTCCAAAAATCAAATAAACTAATTAAAGAACTAGAGTTTGACTTATAACAAATTTAATGTAAGATTTACTTCTTAAAGAGTAGAACTTACACTATATAAAACATAAAGCAAGATATAGTTGCCCACGGGGCATAGCTTAAACGGTAAGGGGCTTCACTATAAGAGTGTGCTTCTCCACAAGTGTGTGGGTTCGATCCACGGCAGGTGCATGAGTAACTCTGCATTTGTTCAAGGGAGGACCTGCTTGTGGGTGGTTACCGAGCCGCTAGAAGTACATCCCGAATTCACCTCCTCTATTGGGCGATGGGCTAGCCAAGCGGGAGCGCCTTAAACGAGCGTATCATTTATAAAGCAATAGATAGTTAACACTAAATTTTATAAATATATTTAGTTTCTCTATATGGCTCTTTGTGCTATAGTATGATAAAATATTGAAGTGGTGCAATATTCTATATGTGGCTAATGGAACAGCTGAGTAGATCGCATTTACTGACAACTCAAATTAGTTGTTGAAACAAACTCGTCCCGTTAGGTTGTCATGTCTTGATCATAAGTCATCACCCACTAATTGCCCGATAAGAGATTGATCCCTCAACTTATCTCCCACCAGACACTCCTTACATAATAAATGCTCAATATCCTAAAATGCCGTCTTACTACTAGATTGTGAAGATATATTATTATTGATTGTTGAGATAATTGTTGAAATTATCCCATAAAATATATATAAATTGTACTTTAGTTCTTATAAATGTATGATCTGAACGAACGATCTCTGATAATGGTTGAAAATGTATACTCCGGTCATTCTTTTAACGTAGATATTGCATTTCGGTGGAAAGAGAGCCAAAACAGAACTTTCACCACTTAAATATTTCTAAAAAATATGCACTTTAGTCTTGATATTGGACGAAAAGGTACACTTTAGTCAATCTTCCATCAAAATTTAACGGCTTTTTCAAAAGATGGACTAAAGTGCATCTTTCATGCCAATATCAGAAATCATTTGAACAAACTCTTTCCTTTAGTTACATCGACTAGTGCAACTTACGTATATTATTATCTTGAATCACTTTAACAATTTTTCGAATGATTCTATATCAACACTTTTTTGTCGAACTTATGGGCTATCACACAATACTTATCATTACGGTTACAAAATTGTCTCTCTAACCTCTATCTGGTGCCCTACGTGTATGTAGACTTATCTACAGGAGGTGGTCTTGATTCGGACATTTTCGTAGTGGATGCCCTGAATGAAGACTTATGTATAGAGGCTCCGCTTAATCTAGACTTATCTATGGAGGATGTCCTTAATGTAGACTTACTTGTAGAAGATCTCCTTAATTCACACCTATCTATAGAGGACTTCTTCGATGCAGAGTTTTCTATAGAATATGTCTTTAAAGCAGACTTCTCTTTAGAGGGTTCCTCTGATGTAGACTTTTCTATAGAAGGTGCCTTTAATGCAGGCTTGTTTATAATGGGTGATGTTGTCTCCCCTGCTTTGTTTTTTGTTGGTGGTGATATTGGCAACCTTGCGGTAAAATCTCTGCGTATTGCATCATCTTCAAAAGTACCCGAATATAAATCAATGTTTTTGTCATCATCGAAGTTAAGAGAATAACTGTGAGCGTCATAGCTGAAATCGAAAGTATTAGCCCGTCGTCGTCTCCCAGCTAGGCCTTTATTGCCCGCAATGAGGTTCCTATATTTTTTGGAGGATTGACGTTCTTGAAGATCAAATGTAGGTATTAGGTTCAATTTTGAAGAAGGGGAGTGGGTGGGTGACAAATCAAATGTTTGTGATCCACTAAAACAACATTTGATGTTCATTAATGATCTCCTGCGTCTAACCTTTGGAGTAACCTTCGGAGTTTCGTGTTCTTCCTGCATCATTATTGCTTTTATAGAGTAAACAAAATTCTTTAAAACACAAACAGAACGACAGCGTCCGCGTCCCTTAATTCAAAGAGACGAGGACATGTTATTCACATTTCATTTAACGGCCACATTAAATCTCTCTAAAATGAATAAAAAATAAAATTACAAAGGGGTAGGGCTTGGGGTATTCGAGATGAGGAAAAGTTGATGGATTGTATTGTTTATAAAAATATATGAATTGTTGATCAAATGAGAAATCTTTTTGAATTATGTTCAATGAGAAGAAAATGGAAAAGAAGAAAATTGAAAAGTCTAATGCAAATTAGATGATGAGTGAATATAGAAGCATTGTTCAATGATCGATTGAGAGGTATTGTTATAAGATCCTATAAAAGATCATTGGTGATGAACTGATGATGGTATATCTCCCAATGATATCATTTTATGTAACATTCGTCGTGCAAATGGCAATGATATGGACACAACTCTATAAATAGATAGCAATGCAATATCATAAAATATTTCAAATGTAGAATACCTAGCATACTTAACTAAAAATATAAGTATAATGCAGATAATTCATATTTTGGAGCTCCATTATATATACATCTTATATAAAAAAATATTTAAATAATGTTTATTATGTTTACATAATAATAACATATATGATATTTCTTATAATTATATGTAAATAATAATAATAAACACAGTATTTTCTTATGAATATAATAATTTTTGTAACCATTTTGTACAATAACTATCTGTAAATATTATCAAAAACTCCATCCATCCTTAAATGATTGGTACATTTTGACTTCTCATGGTCAAACTTTAAAAATTTTGATCAATAATTCTCATTAACCAATAAAAAAATAATATAGTCATATGATATCTTGTTAGATTCGTCTCAATATATATTTTTGAACCATCAACTTTTTATAATTTTTTCATATGTAGAATAGGAGATATTTATGTTTAAAATCGTGTTTTGTTGACCATGAAAAGTCAAAATGTACCAATCAGATGTACCAATCAGTTAAGGACGGAAGGAGTACAATTTTACCTTCATTTCTATAAAATGGCTTTGCAAAAATTATATATTAATTTACACTCAAAATTTAACTTAGTAAGATGAATCTAATAATGTTAGATAGAAATATTATATTTTTGTTATTAGTAAAAAATTACATATTATAAAAAGATGAACGAGTTCGCACAAGCTAAATTGTGTACAAAAACAAAATGATGTAGAGAAGGGTACAATAGACCTTTCAAAGGACTTAGGGTTTCACCTCACAGGAATATATAACCAACTCTTTTCTTCCTCAGTCGGCAGCTGCAGCATTCGGAGAGAAAATTTGCATTTCATATCCAATCAACCATGGCGGAGCAGGTAATAATACTCCCCCATCCCAAATTAATTGTCCAATTTCGAAGATTGTCCAATTTTGAATCTTAATTGTTGACTTTGTATGTTTATTCTAGACGGAGAAAGCGTTTTTGAAGCAGCCAAAGGTATTCCTTTCAACGAAGAAGACTGCAAAGGGAAATAGGCCTGGAAAAGGTGGTAATCGCTACTGGAAAAATGTTGGATTGGGCTTCAAAACCCCTAGAGAAGCTTCTGAAGGTATACTTTTTTATTATTGATATAAGATTTATGTTTCACTATATGTATTGATATTGCATTTATTAATTTCTTATAATTGGGATTTTGAGCTCAAATAGTACTCCCCTAGATTAACACTACCATGCCCAATGCCTTCGAAGAGGCTCTGGCATAAGCAAGGTGAGCTGTAGGGATCGGATAGTTTGCAGCCTTATAACTGTAACAAAAGGAGGTTATTTCCGAATTTTCCCAAATATGATATAAAGATGTAAACAAAGATTTAACGGATTTGGTTCTAGCCTTGCAACTACTTACTTATCTACCAGAAAGGTTGTTACTTTGGAGGTTACGGTGTGGCTTGTGTATGGTCTATTTTAATTGATTTCAATGCTCAGAACTGGGTTGGGTTTTTATTGGTACTGGCTTTTGGTGTTCTGAAGGAAATCGATTTATTAGGTTGTTACTTTGCTCGAGAGTTCATAAGTTATTTATGCTGGGATTTGTGCTTCGTTGCTCACTCTTATTAGAAAATGCTTTTGAGCTTGTTTATATATATTCATTCGTTAGTTATCTGCTGATTTTATGCTTGAATTTGTTATTCTTTATTTATGCGTTCATTTGTTTTCTTCTGATTCTCAACTTGCGTTGTGAGTATGTATGCAGAGCTTTTTTCAAGCATGTTTGTGTGAAAATTATGTTTTGCTGGTTATGTTAAGTTTTCTTTCTTGGCATCCTCAACTTTCAGGAACATACATCGATAAAAAATGCCCGTTCACTGGCAATGTATCCATTAGGGGTCGTATCCTCGCTGGAACATGTCACAGCGCTAAGATGATGAGAACTATAATTGTCAGACGCAACTATCTGCACTACATAAAGAAATACCAAAGGTAGCTATCATTTGCGTATTAGTTATTTATTGTAGAGGTAGACTTCATTTGCTCTCTGTTTCTAATTACTGTTTTGGAATCCTTTTATAAAATCAGATATGAGAAAAGGCACTCCAACATTGCTGCTCACATTTCCCCATGTTTCCGTGTGAAAGAAGGGGATCATGTTACCATTGGTCAATGCAGGTTAAGAGAGACTCCTTTCCGTTTCGCTGTTCTGTTTATATATCAATTACATTCGACTTTCTTATTGTATTTTTCCCCTCTGTAGGCCATTGTCAAAGACTGTTAGGTTCAACGTGTTGAAGGTGATTCCAGCTGGATCTGCATCAGGTGGGAAGAAGGCATTCACTGCAATGTAAGCTTGGCGGGTCTCGGTTAAATCTATGGAAGATTTTGTAATAGGAGTTTCCCTTGTTGGCTTTTAAGAATCTTTTCAACGCGCCTTTTGGGCCAAATCTTTGCATGTTATTAATAGTTATATTTTAATTATTGACTTCGTGTTAAATGATCCGTTTGCTAATTTAATTAAAGTCGTTAGTTGCCAATGTCTCAATAGTCTGGTGGCATTTGACCCAAGCTTCCAATTGGGAGGCCTTGGGTTCAATTCTCTTTGGTGACAATTTGTCTAGTATATTCATTCTATCCGTCTATTATTAGTTAGTAACTTTTGTGTTTGTTATTTGTGACACTATTGTATTCAGACTCTCATCGCTAGTTTACAAAAAAGATTAAAACTTAAATTCTTTAGGTAGTTCGACCATATATATTACTGCCTCTTACCTTGTAAAAGAATCTGGATGTTGGCCACTCACACTTCTTTGTGACTTGCTCTGAAGTTACTTTTTATTGTTTAAAAATAATGATCATCACATATTAGATGAGGAAGAAGTATACTTTGAGTATGCGTGGTTATAAATTCATTTTGTATATTTGATTCTTCAGTTGGCTTTCAGATCACAAGGTTTACATGACCAATTAAACTAGACTACTTAAGTAGTTTTCGTTGGAAATATATTCCACATATACATGCATACCTTTGGCTTATTACAGTGTCTTGTAGCCATATCTTTCGTTTGACATACCTATGTCATGACCAAATGAGGGTACCTTCATACGCGAACTATTTCCCACTCAAGGTCTATATATTAGGTGCAAGAATTATCGAGTATTTGTTATCTTATGAGCATAGTCATGTTCCGGTTTCTTGGATTTTCCCTCCTTGCCCAACTTGTGTTAGTATCTTTTGCTGACGGTGCAACAGTTGAATATGATGTGGTGAATAACTGTGAGGCACTGCCAGGAGGAGATAGATTTAATAGAGAGATTGGTGTTGCTTATAGCAAGCAAGTCATGCAAAATGCTACAGATTTCATTTGGAAGCTATTCCAGGAAAATGCGGATGCTGAGAGGAAGAGCTACGATAAGGTGATCCTATTCATAGATGCTAACATCCCTGGAGAATCATATGTTTCAGGAAACGAGGTTCACCTGGATTTCTATTACATCGAAGGCATCAAAAGCACTAACCCGACCCTAGAGTTCACAGGGAGGCTTTTTCACGAGCTGACTCATGTGTGGCAATGGACCGGAAAGGGTTTGGCTCCTGATGGACTACTTGAAGGGATGGCGGATTTTGTGAGGCTGAAGGCCGGGTTTGCGCCTCAAGGATGGAAAGGGAAACAGAAAGGGAGCCGATGGGATGAAGGGTATGATGTCACGGCTCGATTTCTCAACTATTGCGACGGCATTAAGAGCGGATTTGTTGCCGGCTTGAACAAGGATATGACTGATGGCTATAGTGATTCTTACTTTGCTGCGCTTTTAGGGAAGACGGTTGATCAAGTGTGGGATGAGTATACAAGTAACTAAACAAGAAGTTCAATTGAAGCATAATTAAGCAATAATTAAATTCAATGATACAAAGAACCTAACTTTAGGAACATTTATACTAAAATTATAATTAATCGATGTTTTATAATTACGCGTTATACAACCGGAGCACATGGGTATTGATGGCTCAAACCAAAAGAACTACTCCTAAGAAACATTTTTGGTAAACGATATGAAAGCAGTTTAATCAGATTATGTTGATTATTGACTTGGTCCAGTTTGGACATAACATGTCTAATGTCGACCACTTGTCCCACCAAACAATTTGGTGATTAAATTGGTAGACAAGTATCTATATTCTGATAGTTAGTAAACCTCATAAATTGTTTCAAATAAAAGCAATATCAGCATGATCATAAATTTAAGCAATAATTAGGATACAGGTAGATAGATGACCGAATCAAAATGATTTTTGATAGATTACTACACAAAAATAATGGCAACTGACTTACGACTTTGAAATGATAAGGCAATATTCATATTCGGACGCATTTGTTTTTCATCATGTCATCTTTCGAGCATATATATATCTCATTCGATCTCGTATGTTTCCAAAAAAGTATGTCACTTTGTCATTCCGTTATCATAGACATTTCGGAACAAATTGTGAGGGGTGAAATTTACGTATCTATATTGTTAAACATTATATTAAAATTAAAAAATTATAAAAAATGTGTTGAACAATTTTACCAGGGTCAATATATCTCAAAAAAATTAAACCTAACATCAGTTATGATGAAATGACCTAAGTGAGACACTTGTCATGCGTGATCGAGTGGACACATAAAATGGAGAAAAATATATGTGATCAAACATGCCTTTAACCCAATTCATTTCCAAGTCTTGGTGATAAGTAATCTCTACCTTAATTAAGTACTAATTCATAATTATTTGATATTGCTTGCAAGGGGGATTATAATTAGAGTGAAGAATATAAAGGGAAGAGGACATCTATGAATTTTGAATAGAAACTTGGCCCTTCACTTATGTTGATATTCTGACTTTATCATCACATTAAAAGCCATCACTACTTAGAATATATATTGAGGATTCATATTTCTATTACATATTTTCTTTCAAGGGTTAACACCATTCTTTTCAATGTAAGACATTTCTAAACAAAGATATTCTCCTTAGCTAGATAATGTATTACAACATAAATCACAATAAACTATAGTATGAGGCTCAATAGATTTATTATTGTATGGGGATGGATCGTAGCATGGGTTTGAAGAAAGTAGTTATATTTTATAATGTAATTTATAGGTAATTATTTTTTATTCTCTCATTATAAATTTTCCTCTAATTGATCCCCTGTGGCCTGTTGTTAAACCAATTGATAGTGATGCTTGATCGACATGAAATTCTAGTTTCTCATTACACTTCGTTTTTGTAAGATCAAGTAGTTTGATGGACAGTTTTATCAATTACACTTTATTTCAAATTAGTTGTCTCATTTGATTTTTCACGATCACTGAGATACTATTTAAAATGTAATTATACTTATTTCTACCCGCATAAATATTATAAAAGTTTGACTTTTAAAAATATACATTAAAATAAATCTAACGAAATCTTTCATAACTATATTATTTTTTATCGACTAATAAAAATTTAAGATCATAATTTTAAAATTTTACTTCCAAAACAAAACATTTTATCCAAATAGTCAAACAAATTGGGATAAACAGACTAAATTCATTGCAGCGAAACAGCCAAATTTGCCGGATTGGAGTCCAAACAAAACATTTTATCCAAATCGGCATAAGTGCCAACCTAGGAGTGTTGGGGTTTGTGCCAGAAGGCTTTTTTCATTATGCCCCTAGACTAATTTCCAAATTTTCCGAATTTTGAGCTTGCAATAATGGTCTCTGATGGTGGGTTCGAGTTGCATTTTGGCGCTCAAAATTTAGTAGGTTACCCTACTTTGTTTCGTAATTATAATTTTGGGCCAAAAAATAGTGAAAACGTCACCTTTTAAACGGAATTAACGGTTTGGAGATCAAAGTGCAACATATTTGGTAATATCAGGGACTAAACTGCACCTCGTCAACTATGGGGACCAAAATGCAACACGAACTCATCATAGGGGACCATTCCTGTAATTAGTTCAATTTTGAGATCGATAATATTTATTGATGTTGTATAATAATTGTTTTTTTGATTCAGAATAAATGTCCAGTTGGATTTTTGTCCCGAATGAATTGTCCAGTTTGAATTTTGTCACAAAATGGTGAATGTTTAATAATGAATGGGGGAGATAAATATGCTGTTAACTTGAATTGATGTATAGTAAAATAGTTGAATTGTGTAAATTACTCTTTAAATTTCCAGCCTAATATTTATTTTAGGCAAAAAAGAACAGTCATAGACATCTTGAAAAGATAAAAATATTAAGAGATAAATTAAAAAGATAAAAATAATTTATGGGGCAAAATGAAAAGAAGCCTCGCTAAAATGGGAAAAACCCAAAGCTTTCTACTGCGTTTTGCAGCTGTATAGTGTATATCAATAATTACATTTGAGTATATCTTGTGCCCTTGTGGGTACCCATTCCCTTTACAAAAATAACGAACAACAAGTTCCTTTATATATTTTGTCTTCTCCTTTCGAATTTGAATCCTCTTTTTTAATATACGTTTATGCACAATTTAAGATGTGTAAATTTATCTACCATATTTAAGGTATATGATTTTGATTAACTTTTGTGTAAAATTTTGTTGATATGGGATGTGCATCTTAAGTTCTTAACACTCCCCTCACATATAATCCAATCATCTGTGAAATTTTTTTCGCCGGTATTATTTGCAGGAACAACATCGACGGATTGACCTGAGAGAACACCGATTTCCGATGTGGGATGTGCATCTTAACACTCCCCCTCACTTGTAACTCAATCGTCGGTATAATTTTCCTCGCCAATATTATTTGCCGGAACAACATCGGCGGGCTTAGACGTGCCTCATTAACTCGGGCTTGGCTTATGATACCACTACGAGATTTCACTCTAAAACCAATTGGCAATAGAGGGAGTAGCCAAAGATCTTGTAAATTGACTTGAGAGGACACTGACTTCCGACGTGGGATGTGCATCTTAATAATCAACAACTCCATAAAAACACTTATGCATAAACACAATATTTATATAGTTCTATTTAATTATCTTATTAAATTTAAATTCAATGTGTAAATTAATTTTTATACGTAAAATATATTTTTACGTAAAATATATTTTTTAAATAAAAATAACTAATTATTCGCTTAAATTATAGGAGAATGCGTGGCTTCAAATAAAACCTTTTTATTTCCCTTTTCCCACATTAAATATAGCGTAGATATAATGTGGAGTACTATAAAGTTTTAATTTATTTCTTCATAATTTAAATATATTGTAATGAACTAATGATATTATTTATGACCATAAGTTTATTTAATTGAGTTAACCAGTATGGATATTTTTTCTCTTAATATGTTACATTTTTGGAATGGTTCTGATTCTACAATTAGAGCATCATAAATGAAATTTTAAGCTAAAATGAAAAGACGCAAAACTATAATATGACATATATACTTAAATTTATTAGAGTTTTTATTAAAACAATTGTTGAAATAATTATAGTAAAAATAATATTTTAACAATTGAATAAAAATAATTTATCACAATTTTAGTGAAATTATAATATAACGAAAGAAATTTTAAATATTGTAAACTATAATAAATGATTTTATTATAAACTAACTAATAAATACACATATTCTCAATCTTAATCAAATACCCCATACAACATAAAATATCATTCAAAATATATCATACTATATTAGACCCATACCCTTTCAATCCTCACTCTCCTTGGATATTAATTTAAAAATCTCGACCTAACCTCAATTAACCTTAGTTACATCTTAACTCAACACACTCTCTTACAATCGCTAATTGACTAACTCACCCCCCAATTACTCCACAAATTACGATCTACCCGTCTTCTTCCCTCTACTATATATTAAACCTCGCAGACTTGTTATGTTTGCCAATCTGAAGCGCCTCTGGGCCCTTTTAAGAAAAATATCTCCCAATTTCCCAATTTGAAATCTTTTTTCTTCTTCTCTTAAATAAGTAAACAAATAAACAATTCTATTTTCATATGCCAACTTCTTCGAGAAAATCAAACGGGCCCGTTCTTCGGGCTGGGTCGATCTTCACCCGATCCATCTCACCCGGCGGCCGTTTCTCTGGTTCCATATCCTCCAACACGACGTCGTTCTCGTCGTCAACTTTCCACCGCTCAACATCTCCAACGAGAGTCAGATTCCAGGGCTTAGCTCCGCCGTCAACCACCTCATCCGTCCGCTTCTCCATCGACAGATCCGCCTCTCCTGGCCGCTCCACGGCTGTCTCTGCCAGGGATCAGGTTATTCAAAGCCGCAACAGTCGCAATAATCATCTAGCTAATCACCATCAGCTTCAACATCAACAGCATCGAAGGCATCAGATTCAGAAGAGGACGTGTTTATGTTCGCCTACATCACATCCAGGATCATTTCGTTGCAGTATGCATAAGAACACTCCAGCTCAGTCGATTTCGTATACTCCGAACAGATTAGCTGTTCGGAGATCAGCGATGACTAATTCGCTTGTACGAATCGGGACTGTTGAAGGAGATCTTATGAAGAGAGCTCTTGCCGCGCTCATCCGCCCTTCCTCCCACCAAATTCGCCGACGCAACGACTTTCAACCTCGTCCTAGCCGTCTCTCCACCATGTCCAAAGCCGATGATGACGTCACAGGTTGGTAGTGTTTTGTAACTGATCAATTTTTTGAGAAATTTCAGTGTGTTTTCTATGGATTTTGGTTGTGCCGGCGAAGTGACGTCAGATTCCGGCGTGTATGACGTCTGAGCTCTTCGAGGTGAAGAAGAAGCCCCCTAGTTTTTGCTGAAGGGATAGATGAAGAGTTTTATATACTCATCATGACTTGTACATAGAGAGTAAAATTGATTGAAATGGATGAATGTGGACTTTGATCTTCTTCAAACCGGAACCTAAAATAAAAAATTGAAAACCTAATTCAATCGGATCAATTTCACAAGTTTAATAAAAATTGAAGCAAGTCCTTCACAATTTCGGCGGTGTTCTTCATTATACAAAAGTATCTCAGAGGATTCGGATTGTTGTGTTGTGATATTGGATTCCCTAATTTGTATGGAGTGTAAACCGTCGTTGTTCCAATCTCCGTTTTCCGTTCCGTTTCGGAGAAGTGAGTGTTCCGTTAAGTTTGCCTCAACGCCGTTACCGTTGACCGTTGTTACGTCGGCGTTCATTATGTCCGTGAAGGTAATTTTATTATTTTGTTCACGTTATGTTATTTTCCTTCTTTTTTTCCGTTATGTTGGTATTCGTGTTTTTTTTAAAATATTTATTTGGCTGCATTATTTGATGTTGATTCAAGATGGTGTTGCAGGTATGTTGTCATTTGGAGAGAAGGTTTACGTGTACGTGAAAATGAAGATTTGGAGATTTAAAAATCTAATAAAATATTGGAAGTAGTTTGGAACCTTGAGCTGGAAGCACCTTGACTGGATCAATAGATGTTGACATTGACCCATAAATTAAGCGAAGTCACTTTAAATTTGAATGAGTCATAACAATTTGAGACTAAAATATTGAGACTACTCGACAAACATGGACATAATTAATCACATACCCAACAATTGTGACAATTGGTGCCAGCTACTTTAGATTTGGCCAGTTAGGCAAAATATGATTCTATGAAACTCAAATTAACTATATTGATATGAATCCTATGATACTATTTCACGGGGTATAGGTGCTGAGCCCCTAAAATTTATATAAATACGGAGTATAATACTCCTATAAATCATGGCACTTTTGCACCTAACTTGAATCTTTGATGAACATAAAATAAAATAGGCATTCATCAAAAAAACAATGCAACTAACATTATATTGTTGGTAGTAAAATATGACGTATATAAGTAACTTATAATCTTATATAATACTCCTTCCGATGGTCTTATGGAACCTTGTTAGATTCGTCTCAATATATATATTTGAAATATCGACTTTTTATAATTTTTTTACATGTAGAATAATAGATATTTACATTTTAAATCGTGATTTGTTAACTACCAAAATGTGACAATCGTTTAAGGATGAAGGGAGTAGTTCTAAATTAATAAACAATTTTCTAGATGTCATTAGCGTACATACTGAGAGGTTAATAAAAGAAGGCATTTAATACTTTGAAGCTTGACATGAAAATATTTTCTAGATACAGTATTTTTTCTTGTATGTTTATATATGATACATTTTATTCTCATCTTAGCTTCTTAATATTGACATGTTGTAGAAAAATCAAAATAATAATGTAATATTATAGTAGCCTAAACATACATTATAGAAAAATCGAAATAACAATGTACTCCCTCCGTTCCTAAGAGATTGTCACATTTTGACTTTTAGTAGTCAACAAAACACGATTTAAAACATAAATATCTATTATTCTACGAGCGAAAAAATTATAAAAAGTTAATATTTCAAAAATATATACTGAGACGAATGTAACAAGGTCCCACAAGACTATATTATTTCTTACCGTTTAATTGAAATTCATGATCAGATTTTATAATGTTTGACTAACAAAAGTCAAAATGTGACAATCTTTTAGGGACAGAGAGTATGAAATATTGTAGGTGTTCCATTAGTCTTATTCTTTGTAAAGATATCCTCCCTCCAATCCAAAACAAATGTCTTTTTAGACATTTCACACAAATTAAGAAACAATCATTACATTCACAATTTTCATCTATGCCCCTATAAAGCAATCATTAATAATCCAATTATCACTTAACTATATGACGCAATCATTACTTTTTTCGAGTTATTCTATGCAAATAAGGATATTAAAGGAAAAAGTGGTATATTATACTTTAGTTTATGTAAAAAGACATTTGTTTTGGATATTGTTGAAATGTCTAGAAAGACATTTGTTTTGAATTGGAGCGAGTATTAAAATATATCATTTGAATTATAATTGATCTGACCTAGAGGCCTCTCATTGTTTAGTGATGTGGACACGAAAATATGGGTACGAACCTGGCTGGTTTGCTCTACATTTCGGGGCCGATACCTGTATAAACCGGAGTCAAGTTATAGACTTCTGGAATCTACATACGGAGAGCTTTACATCGATACCAAGATCAAGCCAATCGAATAACTATCGAGGGAGATATGAACTCCCAAAGATGGCGACTTGGAGCGACTAAACTATCCAAATGATACAAGGATATTTCTATACTTATCCCACATAGATAAGAAGACATATGAGACCACCTCCTTCACCCTATAAAAGGACCTCTAGGTTCAAGGTACAATCTTCAATCCCAATTCTCCTTTCACATGCCTATACACATTATACTAATGTTGGGCGTCGGAGTGTAATCGGGGGGGTGCGCCCCCCCTTTGTTTTGCAGGTTCTCATTGGACCGAGCAAGCTCCAAAGGAAGAAGGCTCGATTGGGTAACCACGAAATTCACCTCTCATCATTGGCGCCGTCTGTGGGGAACGACATACGTGTTCTACCACCTCATTAACACGATGAATGAATTTCGTTGTCCAACACAAAGCCCTTCTGATTTAATCAACCAATTCCGAGGTGGATTGTCGTCACATCTGGTAAAACTGGAAAATGCTCTACCTTCCACCTATTGCGGATCATAACCAGATCCATTAGATCTATTGCACCCCTCCTTCGAGATTGATCTCGAAACAAGAGTGCAAGGGGACAAGTATATATGAATGATGATAATGGCAGTGTGATTGCAAATGGTGATTCAAAAGTCCTCACATTCGACTCGTGTCCAAAGGTGCGCATCTCCGCACATTCGACTCGTGCTCAAAGGTGTGCATCTCCGCACATTCGACTCGTGTCCAAAGGTGCGCATCTCCGCACATCCGACTCGTGTTCAAAGGTGGGCATCTCCGCACATTCGACTAGTGTTCAAATGTGCGCATCTCCGCCTCTCTGTAAAGCGAGTGATGACACTTCCTTTATCTATGGTCACGAACCTGCTTAACGAGAAGAGATGGACTAAATGAAATGTCATATGCCATCACACATGACTTCCACGAAGGAGCAGAAGCAACTAAAAAGTGCAGACTGGGTCCACCATCGTATTTAATGGCAAGTATCTTGGCTTCAGATATGGATATTCGTATAAAGATGGACCACTCAAAACAGTTAAAGAAACAAGGAGAAGGGGCAATTCCACTAAACTATTTAATTAGTATTAAATAAAGGTGGCCTTGGAAGGAGAAACTAAAAGATGCACGTGTCATGACTTGGACACTCATCCTTTAATGTAAAAGGTGAAGGTGTTTATAAGCTTATACGTGGCACTGAGGAGCAACAAGGCATCATCTTGAGTTTCAGAGCTATAATATGAGATCCACAAGACTACATTTACCAAGTTTGATCTTAAAATTCTTGATCGCGGAAACGAGGTGAATAAAGGATAAGTTAAAGCTTGAGATTTTGTCATTTGAGATTCGAACCAAGACTTAAATGTGGAGACTTAGATGAAAGAGGGCCAGCTGATATGGAGATCCGCACCTCGCACTATCGCGCCTCTGCAGTCGCTCAAAGAACGGTGGTCAACACGACACCTTCGCACTATTGCACACAAGATGTGTATCATGCCTTCGCACTAGTGCACTCAAGGTGCGCGTTCGACGAAGTGCGACAATGGGGCTGGCTATCCACGTTCGCGTCATAGGTACATCTCTACACACATCCGCACCTTCGCGATATTAGAAGGGTGCACGTGCAAAGCACTTTTGCTCATCTCATATCAAATCCAACACTTGATGTGATTTGAATGCAATCAGAAAGCGAGAAAGCGAATGGGAAACTTGTTCATCTACTTCTTCCGACCTGAAAGAAAAAAAGAAATCGTCTTCCATCATTTCAATGTCCTCTGCTGGAATTGAAGCTGTTGCTGCAAATACACAAGCTCTTCTTTTCTCTTATGTGCGGTTGATGAAGATCCATCCTCGTCTATTTTGGACTTTTATCCCAAGGATTTCAAGGTTCGAAGAAATACTCCGGGCAAGATGTACTCTTTATGTGCTAAACTCAATTACCAGACTTAGCCATAAGAAGGGAAATCATCGACATGTACTCAGAACCTCCGTAGCTGCAGTTCCATCTACTCAAAGATGCGCTCTTCCACAACAAAGTGTCATTCGCTCAGGTCGCCACTTACGCTCCGCATCTCCACGTCTCCACACATCAGATTGATTCAGGATTCGCACCTGCGCACCAATGTTTCGACTGGTGAAACGGGCGAGGAAGGTGTTTTGATGAAAGGCCGGACAAGGGTATTGTTCTTAGGAATGTGATGATTTCTAGGCCATACACATCACAATGAACAATCAGCAACACCATTATCAACCCGCACCTTTAACAGCTCAATCAGAGTAACTCGACATCAGAATGCTCAAAATCAGAATGCTCCAACTTTCATTTCGCATACCTGTTAATGATTTGGGGATAAGAGGATCTGCATCTCAGAAGTGCTCTTCAGCATCCGAGGAAACAATATAGAAACGATGAAACAATATAGAACAATATTATCCCTCCTTGTGGATATTGCATTACTATATGAGATAGAAACTCAAATAACAATGCAAGGGGGCAAGGATAGTAAGAGTTTCTGAATAACAATGGGCTTCTTAGACATCTCACCATTTGATGAATCAACGCCAAGAGAAGGACATATGGAGTACAGAAGTGTACTAGACTTGTGAGAGAAGTTGTCAAGATGTCTATTAGTCAATGGTCTGAGGATGCTGATACACTTCAAATGCTTCATCACTAGTGCACTCAAGGTCCGCACCGCTCCCGACTTCAATGAGATCAAAATTTAGTGGACTTCTGGGAAATCAGATTCATCAACTTCATGCTCCATGAATCTTTTATACTTTTCTCAGCCGTACAAGAGATACTACATACATCTCTTTCACAAGAAGCTCATGTCCACACCTCCTCACCTCTCCTTGCTCAAAGGTTGCTCAAAAGTCTGCTAGTTGCAGTTCTGCCTACCGAAAGCTGCGTAACTCCGCAGCTAAGTACCTGCGCATCTTAAATCAAAGCTGCGCACCTCTGTAACTACGTGCACATGTGCACTTCTAATATAATAGTTCAACACCTTCAATCAGGTCTGCACTTGCACGCCTCCACTGTACAGTAGGGGAAGAGAGTTACTTCTAATGTGCGTCTGCACATCGAGATTGAGGGGTTCTAGCATTGAAAATGAAGAGTTTGCATCTTCACTTGATCCAAGGTCACATCAGATCCTCTGGGGACGGTACATCAGTTACTTGGTCCGCCACTTGCAACAAGACGAAAATAAAGAAATGAGCAACAACACCACCACTTGTTCAAAGGTTCGCAACTTGCAACTGGAATGAGCAAACAACATCGCAGCTCCGCCGCTTCACATTCAGGGAAGTCTGAGTCAAGCATCGCTTCAAAAAGAAAGAAGGGAAGCGGATTATCATTAGCTATCATGTCTCGACGTGCTTGCAAAAGTAGTCCATATGCGGATGAATCTGACGAACCACCGATAATCAACCATTGATGGAGCAATCAGTCTTATTAACAACATACCATCCAGAAGAATTGCATCCCTTATTCGACCTTCTATCGAATAATGACTGCAAGGAGGCAGGCATATACGGAGCATGTTGATGTATGGATTAGGTTGTTGGATGTTGGGAATTAGCGGGCTTGTAAAAGGAACGTATCCTTCTCAAAGAAGACAAACCACACAATCCGGAAAAATTTATGTTGCCAGGACCTGCTAATCGAAGGAAGTTGGGTACTAGGATGTATGGATCAGGTTGTTGGATGCTGGGTACTAGTAAAGACTCATGACACTAGCCAGTAACTCATGGGGCAATTTCTTCAATAGACTCGAACTTCACCCACTATATGCGTGGAAAGATCATGGAATTAGATTTTAGGGAGCAGCTCATTGACTAGCAGTAGTACCCTGTGGAGGATATTATTAATTCCTAGTTCACAATTCGCATGAATCTTTTACCATCAGTTTGACAAGAAAGTCAAGCGAGCGAGTAGAAAACTCTTGTTCATCCAAGACAGGGGGCTTCTGAATTATCTATTCTATAGACCAGCAGCTCCTGATCAAGGAGAATACATCAGGCCTCACAAGTCTGATAAGCCCCCCAAGCGAGGCATGGCATCAAAGGTCTCGCATCAGAGACACACTTCTTGTATCTTCATACAAGATCAGTCTCATTCAGTTGTACAAAATTCAAGACACACATTCGTATTTAGCGATACGAATAAGTCTTAATTTTACACACTCGATAAGTTCCAAGAGAACTCGATAAGTTCCAAGAGAACTCGATAAAACTAGTTACATCAGTTCTGAGAGAACTCGATAAAACTAGTTACATTAGTTCCAAGCGAACTTCGATAAAACTAGTTACATCAGTTCCAAGCGAACTCGATAAAATTAGTTACATCAGTTCCAAGAGAACTCGATAAAACTGGTTGCATCAGTTCCAAGAGAACTCGATAAAACTGGTTACATCAGTTCCAAGCGAACTCGATAAAATTAGTTACATCAGTTCCAAGCGAACTCGATAAAACTGGTTACATCAGTTCCAAGAGAACTCGATAAAACTGGTTACATCAGTTCCAAGCGAACTCGATAAAACTGGTTACATCGGTTCCAAGAGAACTCGATAAAACTAGTTACATCAGTTCCCAGAGAACTCGATAAAACTGGTTACATCAGTTCCCAGAGAACTCGATAAAACTGGTTACATCAGTTCCACGAGAACTCGATGAAACTGGTTACATCAGTTCCAAGAGAACTCGATAAAACTAGTTACATCAGTTCCAAGCGAACTCGATAAAATTAGTTACATCAGTTCCAAGCGAACTCGATAAAACTGGTTGCATCAGTTCCAAGAGAACTCGATAAAACTGGTTACATCAGTTCCAAGCGAACTCGATAAAATTAGTTACATCAGTTCCAAGCGAACTCGATAAAACTGGTTACATCAGTTCCAAGAGAACTCGATAAAACTGGTTACATCAGTTCCAAGCGAACTCGATAAAACTGGTTACATCGGTTCCAAGAGAACTCGATAAAACTAGTTACATCAGTTCCAAGAGAACTCGATAAAACTGGTTACATCAGTTCCCAGAGAACTCGATAAAACTGGTTACATCAGTTCCACGAGAACTCGATAAAACTGGTTACATCAGTTCCAAGAGAACTCGATAAAACTAGTTACATCAGTTCCAAGAGAACTCGATAAAACTGGTTCATCAGTTCCAAGCGAACTCGATAAAACTGGTTACATCAGTTCCAAGCGAACTCGATAAAACTGGTTACATCAGTTCCAAGAGAACTCGATAAAACTGGTTACATCAGTTCCAAGAGAACTCGATAAAACTAGTTACATCAGTTCCAAGCGAACTCGATAAAATTAGTTACATCAGTTCCAAGCGAACTTGATAAAACTGGTTATATCAGTTCCAAGAGAACTCGATAAAACTAGTTACATCAGTTCCAAGAGAACTCGATAAAACTAGTTGCATCAGTTCCAAGCGAACTCGATAAAACTAGTTACATATGATAAAATGTCTGAAAATACTCGATTACACCGGCTAGGCCGCAACCCATCTATTTATAGAAGGTTCGCGTCATAATTCCGATTCCGACCCCTCATTTTAGCAAGACTCTCATTGACCGATGATTGGCATATATTACTTCTCCAAACTCAAGAAGAATGACTTTGAAGAACTAGGGGGCTATGATGTGGACACGAAAATATGGGTACGAACCTGGCTGGTTTGCTCTACATTTCGGGGCCGATACCTGTATAAACCGGAGTCAAGTTATAGACTTCTGGAATCTACATACGGAGAGCTTTACATCGATACCAAGATCAAGCCAATCGAATAACTATCGAGGGAGATATGAACTCCCAAAGATGGCGACTTGGAGCGACTAAACTATCCAAATGATACAAGGATATTTCTATACTTATCCCACATAGATAAGAAGACATATGAGACCACCTCCTTCACCCTATAAAAGGACCTCTAGGTTCAAGGTACAATCTTCAATCCCAATTCTCCTTTCACATGCCTATACACATTATACTAATGTTGGGCGTCGGAGTGTAATCGGGGGGGTGCGCCCCCCCTTTGTTTTACAGGTTCTCATTGGACCGAGCAAGCTCCAAAGGAAGAAGGCTCGATTGGGTAACCACGAAATTCACCTCTCATCATTTAGTTACTTTAGTTTTGCATATAGTTTTAAGAAAACTAAAATTTATTTCATAGTATTACTTTATTTTTAAATTAAAGAATTAATTTTGAATTTTTGTTTTAAGAAAATTGGTTAAATAATTTGAAACGAAATGAGTATTAGTTGAAGTCCGAGTGGTGGTATTGTAGGCGTAATTAGGTGTACTACGTATCATTAAAGTAGGGAAGACGTACGTGTGTGCATATGAATGGGGTGTGTAAATGTAGCAATCTTTCTAGAATTTGAGAATTTCTTGGAGAATGGTTATCCTTGGAACGAATGTACCGTCCCATAATTAGCAAACAATTGAATACTCCTATATTAATCACATACCCTTTAACTCAAAATATTACCTCTAAGTCGTGTTAACGAATAATCTAGTGAAAAAAGCTCTTGTTAGTGATTAAAAGGTCCTGGGTTCGGAATTCACTTCATCACTAATTTACAAAAAAAAAAATATTACCTCTAAGTCAGATCTTTTAAATATTTCAAAATTATTAGAAAAGAATAATATTTTATATAAATCAAAGCAGAAAATATATAATTTTCCCCTTAATACTTTAAATTGCATAAAAAAACTCAAAGCAAAAATAATAACATGGCCACTCTTTTTGGGTATAGAGGTTATTGTAGAATATTTTAATATTTTTTTTATTTTGTGTGAAAAATCTAAATGACCATCTTTTTGAATTGGAGGGAGTAATTACTCTCTTTCATCCCAAATTGTGAAGTTACTTTTATTTTGGAAGTCACTTCGAAATTATGATCATGAATTTTTATTACCTGAAAAGAAACAATATAGTTATATGTGATCTTGTTAAATTCATTTCAATGTATATTTTTTAAATATAAACTTTATATAACTTTTACTCGTATAGAATTGGATATATTTAGGTTTTAAGTTGTGTTTGTGAACGTGAAAAGTCAAATAAAACAAACAAATTTAATGAAATAAATCTTTCACCTTTAAATAATAAAATTAAGTGATTAGCTTATCGAGTTGAAAGAACCGGCATAGTGACATAGTAGTATCATAGTTGGTAGGAAATAACAAAACACTTTCCTCATTTTTATTAATTGAATATTGGAACAAATTGCTGAAATGGTCCCCGATAGTATGACCGAGTTGCACTTTGGTCCCCAATAGTTACACGGTTGCACGTTAGTCCCCGAAAGTGGCAAAAAAGTTGCATTTTAGTCCTCACGTCAAGTTTTATGTTAACATTTCAGGTTTAGGAGTTAGAATTGGGGTAAAAACACAATTTTAAAGATTTAAAATTAATTTTTTTTGCCCCAATTGGTGCCAAAATTCCCTTTTTTCTTTACCCCAATTAGGGTTGTGGAGTTTCATTTTAGCACCAATTGGGCAAAAAATCAACTTTAAGTCTTAAAAATTATATTTTAACCCCAGTTTTAAGCCTAAACCTGAAATGTTAGTGGAAAACTTGACGTAGGGACTAAAGTGCAACTTTTTGGCCACTTTCGGGGACTAACGTGCAACCGTGTAACTATTGGAGACCAAAGTGCAACTCGGTCATACTATCGGGGACCATTTCAGCAATTTACTCTTGAATATTGTTTCAAATGTATTATTCCCTTCATTCCATAATGTTTTTCCACTTTCTATTTTGGAAGTCAAAGTTTAAAAACTTTGACCATAGATTTTTATTAGTCGATAATGAATAATATGGTCATGTCATACATTGTTAGATTTGTTTTAATGTCTATTTTTATAATATCAACTTACTATAATTTTTTTATGTATAGAATAAGATATATTTATATTTTAAACCGTGTCTCGACGACCGTAAAAAGTGAAAGGGGAACAACATTATGGGATGGGAGGGAGTATATTATTATCTATACTATAATGTGGGAAGAGTTTATTTGGTGAAGTCTAAGAGATTAACTAGGCTATCCATGTGGCATAATTAAATTTTGACATGTGTCCATTTTTAAATTTGAAAATAACTACCATTTCATCCATTTTATATAAACATATATGTTTAGTCATGTTTTTATAAATAACTCTTTATATTGTCCAACATATCTTAATTATATATATGTTTTATTTATTTATGCAGATATATTTAATAATATTTTAATAAGTAAGTATTTATTCTGTATTAATTGTTCAATATTTTAAAAATAATAGTAACAATTTTAGATCATATGCAATTATCTTTTTGTTTTCTGCTTTTATAGCAATGAATTATAATTTCAACTATTGAAAAATTATTACGAAAAAAATAAAATTATTGCACAGGCGAGACTGTGCTCAAACCACTAGTATTAATAATACATGATGGTAACTTATATTGACAATATAGTAATTAGATTCTCTCTTTATCAATAATATCTGATATTTTTAACAATCTTTAGTTTCAATTATAAATATTCAACCATTGAAAATTTATTTATTTCAATTAATTTGAATTGATAAATCTTTGTTTCCATTTATCAACTTCGACGATTTGTCTTTCAAATATTTGACGCTTGAGGATTGAACTATATAGTACAATGTTTCAAATTGAAATTGCCCCTTTAATAAGCAACCTTTTAACTTTATTCTCTTATTTGTCTTCATAAATATAATTACAATAATAGGTTTCGGTTGCAGAAGAGAATATACCTTATTAAGAAACTTCTTTCGTTAAGTGTGAAGACTCGGACTGGACATTTAATCAACAACTATGAATTTGTCAAACAACGGCTACGACTTTTTCAACTCTAATTTTTCACATTTATGAATAATATATATTTTATGAATAAAAGGATGGTACTCTAGTATTATTTTCTTGACAATTCAATGAAAATATTGTCATCAAATTAAACATGTGCAAATAAATGATTGAAATAGCAGAGTGTTGAATATGATTGTGATTTTTTCCAAAATATAAATTAGTGATGAAAATATGAATATAATAATATCATAAATATCGAATACAGATAGATATTTTAGTTGGAAGTTTGGTTCAGATACAACAACTTCTTCTTTTTGAGTTGAAGAATAGTATTTGCATGCACTAGCGGACCTAGATTCACCGCTATTGCTCGAACATACACTTTGTTTTTAAAAAAGAAATTATATATGTATAAAAGAAAATTAGCGTAAATATTAGCATTTGAAAATATTTAAGTGTTTTGAACATACACTTTGAAAATTATGACAATTTAGAACATGCACTTTATTAACACCTAGATCCACCACTGTAAACTATCACCTATATAACAACCTGCATTTCCATTTATTCGATTTCATATCAAATATTTGATTGTAGTGTTCAACTGTTCATCCTCGCCCTAATATCGACTTGACTATTAGGATGTTTATTATTGGGATAAATTCAGTGGTATGATGCATATTTTACATCAAAAGTTGGTGTATTTCGCGATTAAGTATATGAGATTTTGGACTAGTTACTCTATTGTCAATTGACTTTAGAGTGGAACCTATATAGACCTTAATATGATATTAGAGTCAATTTCGAATGAATGACACACATATAACTCTTCCAATGTTGTTCCAGCAGATTCCACTGACGATTGGATGACGCAGACTTTTAACATTTTTGTTTAACGAAATATTGGACTCTCTGACTTCCTCAAAACACCAAAGTGATTATGCATTTAAGATCGCTCCAAATAGGCACATTCTTGACATGATTCACCATGCTTCATACTTGATTCATGTGGATGACTACTTATTTTAAACTAAAAACATAGCTACGTGCCTATGCCGGTTGTTATCGAGTCGATTTCGGTCTTGATCCGAATACCGAATACCGAATAGCCCGACTCACTAACACCTCTATATATTACAACCTATTTGAATTACATTATTCCATTATTTGTTTTTTTGTAACCTAAGTCATCATCTTGTTGGAACAAATCAAACAAAACATAGTACAATGTCCATGTATGGAGTAGTTTATAATCAATGATATCATAACGCCCAAAAAAATGGGACACGTTGACTTTTTCCCCAGACAAATATTTCACCACAAAAAAACAAAAGAGAAGCCAACAAATATGGAAGAGAACAGATCAACCATTTTTACTCTTCTTTTTTCCCATTGTTTAAACTCCAATGGTTAATAATAATATCATCTAGCAAATAAATATTTCCCAATTTTGATTTCTTCTTCTTGATTACTCAATTAATGCTTTTGTTATCCATATTATATAGTATGTAGCTTCATGGTGATTAATTAAGGTAGGATTAAATTATTAAAATCTATATCCCTAATGCACAAAAACAAACATTCCCTTTTTGATTTACAACATAAAAATTCAACAACAAGAAAAGAATAATCATGACGCTCAAGATTGGTGTTTACTGTTCCATTAACATATTCTTGGCATTATTATTTTGAAAATAAGGTACTGAAAGAAAGAAATAAGGCTCAAAAATTGGATTTTCATTTGAGGTATGTTGAAAAAGATCATATTTTTCCCTCCTATTTCATGAAATTTCATTTGGGTTTGAAGATTTGTCAAGTAATATGGAGAAAAGATTGATTTTTTTTTGTGTGGATGGTTGCAAGTTGAATATTATGTACTAGTATAGTTTCTCAATAAGCTTCATGTTTTGAGCTTATGAAAGGAAAAGCATTCATATATGATTTAGTATAGTTACTGAATGAGCTTCATACTTCCATGTCCTATTGGCGTCGAATATGTCAAAATGGATCATAATGTTGGGTCAATTCGGGAAGCCCCGCCCCCTACCGAGGGTGAGGGTACGAGTCCATACTATTTCACATTTCCACCCCCATCCCCGGCTAGACAGGAGTCTCTTTAGAGGCATTAGGGCATGTTAATGTTGATTGAATTATTGAATAAGTGTCATGTTCTGAGTTCATGCTTTGAGACTGACTTTTATTTTATCTTCAGGTTAGTGCTCAAAGAAGGAAATAATTTATGTGGAAGCTGTTTATGAGTATTTGGTTACAAGTATAGATCCAGATTTACATGTTTGGGGTTTAATTATGTGTTATTTGTGCTATAAAAAAAGAGTGTAGAGGTGAGTAAATTCACAATAAATCCAATAATAGCTTTGATTGAAAAGAATGGGGAGGCCAACTGGAAGGAAGACATCTCACATAAGCAGACATACAAATGATGGAAATGTAAAACGTTCTAATAGTTCAGCCAGTAAAGATGGAGGGAAAACTTCGAAGGCATTTGATGAAGACATGGTTGTCTTCGTCAATATGTCTCGAGAGTTAAAGGAAGAAGGCAACAAGTTGTTCCAAGCACAGGACTACGAGGGTGCAATTCTTAAATATGAAAAGGCTCTTAAATTGTTACCAGGAAATCATCCAGATGTCGTGTATTTGCGAAGTAATATGGCTGCCTGTTATATGCAAATGGGGATTGGGGATTTTCCGAGAGCTATCACAGAGTGCAATTTGGCACTCGAAGTTTCTCCCAAGTACAGTAAGGCTTTGTTGAAAAGGGCCAGGTGTTATGCTGCTTTGGACAGGCTTGAATTTGCATTGAGGGACGTCAATACTGTATTGAGTATGGAACCAAATAATTTGACTGCGCTGGAGATTGGTGAAAGTGTGAAAAAGGGAATGGTGGAGAAGGGGCTGAAGGTAGAAGATTTTATGGCGACTGAATATGTGAAATCTCAAAACAGTTCACCTACAAAAAAGGTTGTAGAAGAAAAAACTAAGAGGAAAAGGAGTAGGAAGAAATCAATGGATTTGAGGAGACGTGCACTTGCTCAGGAAAAGAAATCTGAGGACGTTCTGCGAATGATACGTGAGACTGCCCAAGAAAAGGAGTCTGAGGAAACGGATGAAAGAATTACTGAAGATAAAGTAATTATGGAGGAGAAGAGAAGCGTTAAAGAAGAGAAAGTAGGCATGAGGACACTTAAACTAGTTCTTGGGGAAGATCTAAGAATTACACAGTTACCAATTGGTTGCAGTATGCAACTGGTACGTGATGCAGTGGAGGATCGATATCCCAATCTGAAGGGTGTGCTTATTAAATTCAAAGATCAGGAAGGTGATTTGATTACCATCACTACTAATGATGAGCTCAGGTTAGCTGAGGAATTAGCTGATCATCAGGGTTCTCTGAGACTGTATATTGTTGAAGTTAGTCGAGAAAGAGAACCATTTTATGAGGGAATCTTGAATGACGATAGGTTTCTCAGAGGCTATAGCACCAATAGCGGTAGGCCAGGTAACGCCACAAACAAAATGAATACAGAGAAGGGGAAAGAATTAGAGACACGGAATACTAGTGTTACAGACTGGATAATCCAATTTGCACAGCTGTTTAAGGATCATGTTGGGATAGAATCTGATTCCTACTTGGACCTTCATGAGTTAGGTATGCATTTATACTCTGAAGCAATGGAAGATACCATTACAAGCGAAGATGCGCAGAAGATATTCAACATGGCCTCTGAGAAGTTCCAAGAGTTCGTTGCTTTAGCTTTGTTTAACTGGGGTAACATTCACATGTCCAAGGCACGGAAGCAGCTCAGTTCTCAGGAAGAAGCTTCTCCTGAACGGTTGGTCAAAGATTCTTATGATTGGGCACAGAAAGAGTATGTTAAAGCAGGAAGTAGGTATGAAGAGGCGATAAAACAAAAACCAGATTTTTATGAAGGATTCCTGGCACTTGGACAACAGAACTTTGAATTAGCAAAACTGTCTTGGCATTATGTTATTGGAAACAAGAACGATTTAGAGATAGCAGCATCAGGAGAAATCTTGGACCTTTATAACAAAGCTGAGGATAGCATGGAGCACGGGATGCAGATATGGGAAGGGATGAAGGAACAAAACCTACACGGGCTCTCAAAATATGAGCAGTATAAAGCAGACTTGAAAAAGTTTGGATTGGATCCATCGTTCAAAGATGTAAGAGCTGTTGAAGCTGACGAGCAGGCTCATAATATTAGGTCTCAGATTTACCTGTTATGGGGTACTATGCTGTATGAGCGTTCTGTGGTAGAGTTCAAGTTAAATTTGACGACTTGGGAAGAATGTTTGGAAGCTTCTATCGAGAAATTTGAACTTGGTGGAGCATCTCCAACGGATGTTTCAGTTATGATAAAGAACCATTGTTCCAACAAAACTGCTACGGAAGGTATGGACCTCAAATGTGTTATTGCCATTTACTTTAATTGCGATGATAGGACTTACGCTTACGAATGTAAACGTGACCCTAGGTTTCAAGGTTGATGAGATAGTGCAGGCATGGAATGAAACGTATGACACCAACAGGTGGCTAACTGGATTACCATCTTTTCGGCTCCAACCATTGGTCAGGAGGGAGGCTCCCAGACATCTTACCATGTTGGAGATATAAGTAACATTCTTAATGCTTTCATGTTTTATTGAATACAGAAAGCGAATTGGTTGTTACTCCCATGGATACATAATGCAACATAGTAGGTATGCTCAGCGTGCACCCTGTTTGGTGTTTTGCTTGTTTTCTGTGGCATTAATTAGGAGGACCAACAAAACCACGGCTGGATGCTTTTTATACACAAAGCGATTCAACGAGGAATTCGCATGTCTGCTTTCATTCATCATTGTTTTGCTTTCGTGTTGTAGTAGAAATGTAGGATGCTGTTCTTTTCCTAGAGTTGCTCAGAAAATGATTCTTTTTCCATTCTCGTAGGAGTCTTGGAGAGTGGTTTTGCATTCTAGGTACCATAGTTCGTCCATTTTGTTTAGAAATTTATGGAGAGGTGCTAATTTATATTACCTTTCTCTCAATTCTGTAACACATATGCTCACCCTGACTTGTTTGCAGTCTTTGCATAATTAGAACACCTTGCCTCGATAACTATGTAAGATTGAGTTGGAAATGTTGAATAAAATTGAATATAAATATCAAATATTTGGGCTTTCTCACTTGTAACGTAAATCTGAGTTCAAAATGAAGAATAAATTGAATATTATTATCACAAAAATTGAGAAATTATTCGCAATTCGTTTTCTTAATCTTTCTATATCGCTGCATCCGATATCTTTGTTCCTACGATGTGATGGAAAATGGATGCGAGAAAGAAACTTTCACTTCCAGTTTACTATTTTTTTATTGAATAGGAAATTCTCTTTTTTCTAACAAATAAAAAAAAAACAGCTTTGACCTGTGGAAAGATATACTCTAGAGTTTTAGATTTATCTGAAGGAAAGGTATATATAAGAAAGAAGACTATAAAATAAAATGCAATGAAAGTTGTAAGCTGTGTTCGGGGGGGAGTTATTGTCTATCGGTGGCCTCTATGGTAAAATAAGTCGGAATGGGTTCATGATGATTAGTTAGACCATGTACAATGGTGGTCTTACATTGTCGAATGACTTATTTTTTCAATGTTTAATAAATAGTTGTAACATGCCAAATTTTATTAATATGCCAAATTTTATTAATATACCAAATGCCACTAATATAATAATTTTTTTTGTACAAACTGACATTATGCCTGTGCCTCAAAATATACTAATTTTGACCGTTGAAATTCAAATTCAAGCAATTAGCTAAAAACAAGCGAGCAACGTACATCAAGCAAATTGTAAGAGCGGGATTTGGTAGAATGAACAATCTTAAACATAGAAGACCACACCCATATTTTGATTTAAGGGTGTGAATTGTGAAGTACATATATATGAACTTTTAGGAGGACGAATCGGATAACATTTTAAAAAATCATGAATGTCAAGATTTCATAGACCAACCCATGGTTGCACATTGCAGAAAGTTCTGCATATTTACTTTTTATTTTATTTCTGAAGCGACCATCAAGAAGAGACGTGAAACATTATAATCAGAAACAATATGTGAAGCATATGAGTCGAATTCAACAACAACAAAAAATTACATGTTTAGGCAGTTGCTATGTGAGCAGGCATCAGCATCATAGGAAGGAGACTAAAATAAAATAAAAACATGCTTCTATAGAACTTGAGAACACAAACAAGGAGGATGCTAACCACGAGACAGAAGAAGTTCTTCCAGTGCACTCCAACTACAACTTAACCAGTTCCCTTTACTTGGACTCGGAAAGGGGCCCCACGACACAATATTGGTTCATCAACTGAATTAGTTTTGGCTCGTGCTCTGAGTATTTCATTAGCATCATTTATTAAAGCAGCAGCTACAACGGTGTACTCGCCAGGAACCAGGAAGCAGAGGGAGAAAGAATGCTTGATTTCCTCAAGGGGAGGAACCTCCATACGGATACCACTTAGAACGCCTAGGATGGTATCAAAAGCACAAGACACATGAGTAACCGATAAAAAACAAATTCTACTGAAAACAGAATAAACAACTAACAAAACAACCAAGCCAAACCTAGTATTATGCTGTGCAAACCCTATATTGAAAACCTATATTGAACTTTAACGATATGGAGGATGTTGATGGAATTTCTCAAAAACATATTAGTTAGCCGATGTAAGGAATGCTCAAACATGAAGCTTTTTGGTTATACAACCTACTTGATAAGCTCCTTCGAACACCCATATAATCCATCTTAAATACCAACATGGTGGGTTTGTTTAAGGTATGAAATTGGAGGATGACTCTATAAACTTTTTCTTAATCATTATTGAGTTATCCTCGATTACATGCCTTAAACAAACACACCTTCAATGCAAGAGCCAATATCCAGCTGCATGCTATGTGAGAGTAGCCAAAAGGAGAGAAAACAAGGAATTGTTACCTGCCCATAGAACAGTGGCTTTCTCTCCCTCAAAGCAGTTTTCACCAGCTACATCCCTACATGCTATACTAAGACTTATTCTGATCACATCCTTCGTATTATTGCGTACAAACACTTCCATAGGAGTCATGTCATGAGAAACAATGGATCCTATCGAAGAGGAGGCTTCCACAATTGATTCATTAGGTGAAGTTCGTTCCTCGGATTGTGCAGTATCTTTCTTGGAAAGCTTAAAGCCAAAGTTAAGTGGATCTGGAAGCAATACATCCATCACTGTAGTCTGAAGGGCAGCCTGTATTGCTTCCTTGATATTTAATTCTCCTGAGCTATTCCGTCCTGATTGCCATCTGACCTTTATTTTAGAGATTACATTCTTTATGGATGCATTTACTTCAGCTTTTGTAGTTTTCTCTGAAGATCTAGAACTTCTGCCTCCACTGGATGTTGATGAATCTTTAGCTAGAAATGAGCCATCAAGAATAGGTAATTTGAAATGTTCCAACGGTATCAACACTCGAGAAGTGTAGTCTCTGTCAATTCTTGTCTTGGGATAATCAAATTCTGAACCATGACTGCTGAGAGGACTATGGGTATCAGAATCAAACTGAACCGAGACGCCAATCTCAAAGGCAACGTCTGTTGGATTAGACAACTCTAGTTCAAGGAATTGCAGCCCCCAACTACCCCTGTAAGGATCAATTTTTATAAATTTACCATGCTGTCTTTCAGAACCAGATGCTTCTTCAGAAGAGCTGCACCCTGGGTGACCCAATTCCTGATGATTCTCTCCAACAAGAGCTGGAATTTCCATTGAAAGCAAACGAGCATTTACAAATGATAAGCCTTGTAACACACAAATATTTAGGGGAATTAGCAACCGCCTTCCAGGGGAAGGAACATGCTTATCGTCATTCCCTGGCTCTCTGCTACTTTCTAGTGGTCCTGATATGAAGATAAACCAATACGAGGCATTAGCTAAGTTTATATTTAAGCACAACACTGAAGAGTGATGGCTTGTTGGGTGATTGACGATGTTCTAAGAATAGAAAATGGAACAACAGAGAACAATCATAGATATGAGATAACAATAACTCATTCACTTCTACAAACTACACAGATCTCCTGAGTACATTATTTCTTATTCTTCTCCTCAAATAGTTAAATACAACTCCACCTCCACCAGCCAATTTTTCCAAGTTAGTACCACATCACATCACCCATGAATATTTTGTATGAATTTCCAAGATACATAGCTTGTTACCAAAGTAGACCTTGCTATTCAGAAAAGGTAAACTAGGAAACAAATGAAGTAGTACTAAGGGGTACGCAAGAGCAAAAATACCTATCCTAAAGAAAATGAGATACTCAACTACTACGGCATGATTGGCACAGTGGAGAAGGATATTGTGCACACTAATTGTAAGTGTTGCTTTGTTAAACCAAAAATGCGAAATATACTGTGCGTACTAATTGCAAGTGTCTTGGTTCATTAGCGTGATGAAGCAACTTTTCTCCTAATCTCATAAAAGTATGGTGGAGCTAGTCTTGAAGACATCTACTTGAGTTCTAAAGCTATGCATGATTGACATAGTAAGTACCATAATTAAAGTACAATCATTCTCAGTGTGTTCTGCTACCTGCATAGTGGATCACCAGTATTGGGCTGCTTCTGTCCTTTACTTGTCTCGCTGCACTAGCAGCATTTCTGCCATTAGAATTATCAGACTCTGTGATCCCTAGCTGCCATGCTTTCACTGTAACAGGTATGGTTACTTCGGAACCCGGCTTCAGGGGTAGGGAAGACTTTAGGGTCTCATGAGAAATTGATACAACGCTATCCTGATTTTTCCCTGACAATGATATGTGTGCCTGCTCAACTGGTACAGTACCAGCGTTAGCTAAGCTAATCCAGACATCACGAATCTCGCCTTCGTATAAAATGACCGAACCATCACCTCCAACAAAATGTGAGACTAGTAAGGGAATAGGAGATATTACAGAGATATTAGGGAAAGATATACTCTTCAACTTCGCAGATCCAGAAGAGCGGAATGGGTCAGATAGAACAAGTCCTTGTGCTGCCCCAGCAAGAAGATTTTCCACATCCTTGAAAAGATGCTCAGTGATAACTCCAAAACAATGTACAATGCATCCCGGAATATTGACCTGCCCCAGTTTAGTCGGAATTCCAGATAACGTTATGACTTTCGAAGTATTAGCTGGCAAATTAACACTGATGGGGAAAGCATCAAAGTTGTCAGAATGAACAGACAGATAAATACTGTCAACCATCAAGTCAAAACCACATGGATTTGCCAATTCCACTAACACCTGGACTGGTTCACCAACGACCCACACAAGCTCCTGTTTATTGCCATGGTTTGATTCACCTTTACTGAAAGGTGTATAAATAAATGGACCAGAAGGAGCAGCCCCTGTCCACCAATCTTCCTTTGCAGGGTTGCGTTTGACAATGTCCATTTGTGACGGATGTAATGGAAAAGAATGCAATCTGTTTCATCATAGAAAAGAGAGAACAAGTGTTAAGCAACATCCTAATCAAAAGTTGGCTTAATAACTATGATATAATTACAGATCACTTAGACAAATAGTATTCTTTTAGAAGCTTTCAGCAATCTTATTGTGCATACAATCAACTTGATTTGGTAGATTTATATTCCTACAGATGAGAGTATCTGAGAAGATGGTAAGTTTATATTCCTATTGTGTCTACAATGGAGCCTCTAGACGGATTCTGATTGTTTAGTGGTCGATTCTCTTCTTCTTATGGTGTCACCATATATGTTTTTAAGCTTGATAGTTGAATAAGAACTTTGAGTATGCAACTAAAATACTAAATGCTGCAGAGTTTATATACACAGTAAACTGCTTAGGACAAAGTGAAAACAGAAGTCTATTGAGCATCTCTATACTACAGCAATGGAGTGATTGAGAACTCTGACAAATTATACAGTTGAAGTCCTTTCAGTTTAGCAAGAACCTTATGAAGGGTAAAGCAGGATCAGCAGAGCGTGTTCCTGAGGGAAGCCTTTCCGATGAATTTGTCAGTGCACTTAACAGACCGTTTTGTCCGGCAGGAGTAATAAGAGGATAGTAAGATCTAAGCAGACGGGCTGCAGCACTCCAAGCAGCAAGGGGATCTCCAGCCCTTACAGCAGATAGAAGCAGTTCACGCAGCACAACCATTTGCAGGGTGCTCCACTGAGAAGCAAACTGTGACACTATTGAGTGGTGATGCATTTTGCCTCCATCTGAGTGAACAGCTCCAGTATCCTATAGACAGCATATTTTTAGAATGTTCAAATAAGAAAAAAATAAGTGGAAATAAATAAGCTTGGTTATTCAATTAGACACAACCGTTTCTTAAAATTAATGCAACTACAAAACCACAACAGTTAGGTAAGAAAATATGCAGAAACTTTATTACTTGAATTTCAAGTCTGCTTAAATTCAGACAATATAAAATGGGGCAAACTTAACAACATGGAAATAAATAACTACTACATTATAGTAACTTCTAATTTGGCAAAAATTTACACAGAATAGGAAGACAACTGAATACCATGATAACAAAGTCAGTGTAGTCACTGTCGCAATTACAGAAGGAACTTCATAGTTATGTGAAGATAAAACAGGATACTATTTATATAATTTTTCGACTTACATTGGAGAGGGAAGGTCCAGTGGATCCTCTACTCTGAACGCGGTATGCCTTAGTGGTCATTGCTAATACTTGCATTGCACTAATGGCAGCCAATCTGTTTTCCTGTTGTAGGTATAACTGAGCCACTTGCCTTGAGAAGAATGCAGCTTTACGATGATAACCAAGAGTACCAAAGAGTCTAGCTATCTCTACATATAGCACAAGTCTGTCACTTGCATCGATCAATGACTTCGCTCCATCAGAAGCAGATGTCAACAATTCAACAACCTCCCTGGCTAATTCCCGCCTTTCGTCACAGAAAACAATGAAGGTGAGCAAGCAATTTATATTAAACACCAAATCCAACTAACCATAAGCTAAAAATAGAGTGGAAGATTCTGGATTGCATCGTTAGAGTACCCCATCTAGGGAATAATAATACAGTAAAAGTAGCAAAGAGACAGAAGGTCATTATTAAGAAGTGGAGTGTGATCATCATTGTTTGCTTAGATATAATGGAAGTGATGGAAGGCATGTAACACTAAGTTAAGGACAACCCTCAAATCCTCACTGAGACTAATTTTTATCACAATCATTCAAGGGTCCACACTTGCTGCTTAAAAATTCTCAATTTCGAGTAGAAACTAACTACTGCAGCAAGAAATAACCTTAACTCTTTTGAGGAAGTAAAAGACTCAAAGGCTAGAATTATATTGCATATTCCAAAATCCTTTCAAGTTGGTTTGTTCTGTAAATGATCAGATTTTCGTAGTAAGGTGTAAATGCTGCAAGGCAACATTCTTAATTTTATCATGCTGATATCCACCTTCCACTTCAGAATCACCTAACATAATTTACTTATAAAGCATGACCACTTGCCAGTATTTTACACAAAAACGCAAGCAAGATGAACTACTCAAAAGAGAAGACTATCATTTGGTTTCAACAAACAGAAACAATAAAAATATAAATAAACCTGCATAAAAATCTTGCCAGTTTCAGGGTAGCTTCCAGTTCGAAACTTAAGGGCGAAACTCTGCAAAAAAATGGTGGACAATTAAATACTGAGAGGAAGCACATCGACTACAGAGTACAGACAACACTGAAAGAGAACATTGGCCAATTATATATATCATGGTTATACCAACAACCATAAAAACTGAAAAAGATTCCATGCTTTCTAAGCATGGAGCATTTTTCACCAGCATACATATCGCAAATATAAACTGATCCAAATCTTGTTACCATGGTTTTAACAAAAGAGAATTACATCACCAGTGCCATAAATGCAAGATGGCAGAGTTAATGAGATAGCATAGATAGTTGTGTCATGTATCACTTTTGCAACAATTACGTCACAGATGGTTTTTAATTTCTAACTCTAGTCATAGATACATGATCGCACACCTCTGAGCATTATCTTGGATGAATGATTTTCGGTAATGAACAATGACACTGCTGTAGCGGAACTTCACTTCATCCTCTAGAGCTGGATCTCTCACTCCCAAACGATCTATCTGAAAGTGAATGAATACGAGAGCAAGTATTTAGTAAACATACTAATGATACAATCCAAATTCCAACCAGGAATATTTCAAAAAAAAAAAGAATACATTTCAGAAAAATAAATCGAACTTAGAATGATGACAAGTAAGAATTATGTGGTTTGTTGTCTCGTATAAACTTAGTGGCATTGCATCAACCATAAGAAATATATCCAAGAGAAAACATTACAGTGACGAGAACCTAACACTCATCTAAAATGCACATTTCTTATTGTTTCCTCATCAAAATCCTTTACAATAGTTAGTTGCTCATTTGAAGATAAAACTGTATATGAATGTTTCATGTATATGTACTTGTTATTTATGTATTATTACATACAAATCATCTCTGGGATATTGTTCAACAACAAAGAGGTTGCTCTTAACATCTTCGGCTTTGGAGTAAATTATCATCTGAGTGCACAAAAATGTGATTCAATGTGAACAACATGAATAACTAAATTGGCTTCTAGTAATCTTACCAGCAATGCACAAACGCTGCCCTCCAAGGCCCCAGCATACCAGAAAAAATCACCAGTTAACCTTGCCAGCTCGAGTGCGGTAGTATAATGCGCATCAGCATCAACAGGAGTTCCTGCCAATAAGCAATAATCCCCTATAGTTTTCTGTGCACGACCAAGTCTCCTTTTCTTCGCCTTGATCACCTGGATTTGATTTGAAATTTTTAAACAATATTAAATTGTTCACTCCACATCTAAAATGCAAATTTTCACTTTTAGATAGAGGCAACAAAAAGTTCCGCTAACCATGTAATAGAACATAAGAAAAATGCATGATCAATTTTCAAGAGACCTAAGATGAAATGAACCTCCTCTGAGCTGAGACTGGCTTGAGAATCTAAAGGTGTCTTCAGAATGCTCCCTCCAGACTCTGCTTTAAGAACCGATTTCTCAAACTCCATCAACAATGAGGCTGCAACATCTTGCATCATAGTCTGTAGGTGAAATTCCTCTGTTTGCCTATCCGCAGGAGGAAACAGCACTAGATTGCTTCCCTTATTGCTCGCGTCATCTAGCTGTATAACACAGTTAATAAGCAATTATAAGGGTCGACGTTTTCTCCTTTACTCCTTACCACAATATATAAAAAAATTAGTAGTTTAGTCATATCCTTTGGATAATTATTATTTCCCTATAGTTCAGCTTTAGCGATTTCATTAACCCCATATTGGGGTGTAATGGAGGTGGATCATATTTTTAGTTATATTTCACCTTAGTTCACAGGATTCAACTCGAAAAAATAAATTAGTATTGAAACAACATTTTCAAACATTCCCCTCAACTACCCTCACATATGCTAACAAAAATATAGTAATTCCATCAACATTGTCTTTTTACTTACACAAAATAATTGAAATGTGGTTAGAGTTTAAGTATAAAAATTAAATAACGCACAATATCATAAGATAGCATTTCAACAAGAAATTTTCATTAACAGAAAAAATACATATATAGAATGTCATAATTTGGATTCAAATAAAGGTTATGCAAATTCCAATCAAAATTATAGGAGTCAATTATGATCACAAAATCAGTCAATTCCAACAAACTGGACAGTTATATCGAAACATCAGTAATAGCATCACTATCAAACCTGCTCATCACCAGGACAAAAAGCAAAGCAGCGTCTAACAAGTGCCGAATCATACCCCTTACACGCCACCTCGAACATCTCCTTCACGCTACCTAACTCAGGAGAAGACGGACAATGTGCGATCCCGATGACCGCCATTGTTTTCCGATTGGGCTGAAAATCCTCCCATGGACTGGCTGGAGATCCACCTACGACGAACTTGAAGCGGAGGCTGCCGGAGTCCCAGGGCTGGTTGGTGAAGGGGGACTTATGGTGCTGGGTGTAGAAGGAGCTGATTGAGGCGAGGGAGATAGTGTGGTGGCGGAGGAAGGTGGAGGTGTAGTCGCGAAAGAGGGGGGGTGGGATGGGTCCGATTGGGAGGAGGGCGATGCGGATCATGGAGCTGGTCTCGATGCTCACGTCGGGCTCCATCGGTGGAGAGGTTTGAGGTTGTGGAAAATGGAAATGGTGAGTCTAGATCTTCGTTGGTTGGGAGTTGGGAGTTGAGACTTGAGACTACTGGTACTGATTATAGTGATGTAAATGGATCCGGTTCGGCGGTATTGTTAGTGATTTATCAAATCCGGGTCAAACTCGAATGTAAAAACAGTTTTGTTGAGTTGGATAATTATCTGACAGTTTCATTTATGGATCTGATTTTTTGACCATAAATCGAGCGATTACGGGATAATTATTTGAATTCATAAAAAAAATTCTAAAAGGTTATAAATGCCTCAAGTTTTAAAGGTTGTTGGACGCATGTTATTGAGTATTTAGTTGTGTAAACGAATGTTCATGTATCAAAATTTAAGATCCAAATACTTATTTCACATTATAAATATTTTACATTTCAATTTGAAATACTCCTAATACAGTAATAAAAGTGCAAGTGCTTACATGAAAAAAAAGTGTTAGATTTCTACATACTACTAATTAAGAATTACACTAACGGATACTAAGAGCATTCGCAACAGATTGCTTAAATTTTATACTACTTTATTAAATTTAAGAAGTATGTTTTAACTTTTGCACAAATTCAGATTCCCTATTTATTACTTACAACACTTGATATAAAGAACAAAAGTGGTTTGGGGAAGGTGTAAATATAAGGCACTCCCTATAATATTTGGTAAAGTTTTTAGAGATAGGGAATCTGCTATTTGATACATTTTTGCTTCTTTTTGTCTTTCCCTATTCTAAATATGAAATAGGAAGAGGTTTAGGAAGTCTGTTGCGAATGCTCTAAGTAATGAGGTCGTATCCATGCTCTATTTTCATTTCATTTCTATTGAAGGTTAATTGGATTTGCAACATTCTTATCCCTAATTCTTTTGAAACCTTACAGGACAAAAAATTAATAAAATTATTTAATTTGTATGAATACTTTATGTAATAACAACTCACAAATAATATGGGTTTGACAATGATCATATATTATTTTTGCCTATTATTAACTATAAGCTTAGTTTAGATATGCTTTTATATTGATTGATCAAAAGTTATTATACCTGGTCGTTTAGTTAAAAAAATATTTCATTAAGGGGTTAGGAAAATTTATTCTTATACCCTACATAATACTCTTAAAAATAATAATTAGAGTTAAAAATTAAAATCCGATTTTAAAGGTACATTAAATTCCATGAAAACTCAATTATTATGAAAAATAGATTTTTGCTAAACAATAATTTTAATTAAAAATAGAGTATTAATAAGGGTTTAAGGTTAAAAGTGTAGAAAACACAATCGATTAATAAAAATAATTTAATTTAGAATGGCAACTATTTTCTCCATCCCAAATTGTTTCGAATATCTAACTTTACGAATTATATTATTTCTTAACGCCTAATGTAAATTCATTATCAAAATTTTAAAATGTGGATTTAAAATCTAAAATGGTCAAATGATGGAACAATTTCATACGAAAGGACAAGTAATAAAAATGGAGTCATTAAATAATTTAAAAGGGAGTTTGGAATAAATGGCAAAATAAGTTCCCGCGAATTAAGTCGAAATATATGCAGAACGCCGCCGCGGCCTCTCCACCGAAGAAGCTCTAGTCTGACAGAATACTCTCCAAACAATGACGTCAGAGACTCTAAAAAACAACGCAAGTCCCAGCGTCTTCCGCCTTCATCAAACCCTAGCCTCTTGCTCCACAGTAATTCACTTAGCGATAATCTACTTTTTGAACGTTTATAGGAGTAAGTATTTTAATTTGCAATTTTTTTAGTTAATTTGACCTCATTATGTTTCAATTTTGACTCAGTTGATTGAAGCTGGCGAATTTAGCAAAGCCGACCAGGAAATTTTGGAGCTCGTTGATTTCCTTAATTCGTTGTCGGAATCGGCAGTAAGCGATCCCGATAACGAAGAAGCTGAAAATGTAGCGTTTAGTGTAATTTCTGAAGTGTATGAGTATATTAGTTCATCTTCATTTGATCAGGTAATCTCGTAATATATTTATAAATTATTCCCTAAAGTATTGTCAAGTTTGATATTCAATTGGCATAATAATAGTAATATAATTTGAAAATACTATATTCTGAGATATTTTGCACTAAACATGTTTTAATTATCTCTTAATACCATATAGGAAAATACTTGAATTCAAACTTCAAAAAGATCAAAAAAAAAACTCGATAATTTTTTTGGAGTAGAGGAAGAAATTACTGTTGATTGACGTGTGGTCGGTTAACGCTACGTGTTATCAATGTAGGCGGTTATAGATGCACTGTCATACCAGTTGCCCAGAGCTGTGGCTAGATTTGCATGTGTTTCAAGGAGGTGTGCGGATGTTGCTAATGATGTGATTGATCGGTTGATAGATTTTTGCAATCCTCGTGATATGATTTCAATTCTTTGCGAGGTTTAATATTTTATTTAGTTGGTGCTCTCACTTCCTACACATCTGGTTTAGTTCGTTTTTAGATCACGTGGGAAAGAAAACTATTTGCATGCTTGGATCATGTTCTTGTTTAGTGAGATATTTATAAGTAGATTAAACTTCATATTGATCCACTACAAATTAATTGCTCGAGTGAGTTAAGAAGAGTTATGATTTCCTTGTTTGTTGATCAATGACAAACAGTTGTATGAGATTTTGCAATATGTAACTTCTAGAGAGAGAATATATATATAATAATATATATTTGGGCGTAGCTAAATGAATTTACATTTGACCTTGATTTTATTGTGTTATGATTGTTGATTGAAATATCACGTCGTCGAATATCTCAGGAATGCATCAGAATGTCAATCATGTAAACCAAGGAAAAAGAATTTAAATGCATACTGGCTTGTAAAACGATTCAGTGGTTAGCTATGCCTACTAACCAAGAAAAGAAAATAATCTCAATGTGCCCTTTATAGTGTAAGAAGATGTTGCTCGTACAGATATCTTTTGGAAATTATTTTACTTTCCTTGAATGTGGGATATGATTCTCATTACCAATAAATGTGATGCTGGTTGTATTGCTTAATCTATAATCTTTAAGAGTACATAATATTTTGCTTGCAGGCACTGGGATTAGCTAGTGAAATGTTTATGGTTCCTAATTATTTTGTTCCCCTTCTGGGTGGGATTGCTAAAGGTACACCTAGTATATATCATGGATTAATGCAGATTATTAAATATAGATAATATTTAGTGTTTATATAAATGATAGGAACATTGACTGCATTTTTTGTTTTCAGTATTGGGTTCCATCAGGAGACGCCATTTTGAGCAGTTTAAAGTTGCAGTTCCAATCATTTTGAATGTACTAAAGGCAATTGCATTAGATTTGGATGTTGAAGATATAGACTGTGAAGTCTTGTTCTATAAGACAATTGACATCGCACACTCTATACAAGCAATAAATATGAAGTTGGTCTGTTAATCCTGACGATTTACTCATGCCATGTTCGAACAATGGTTAAATCGGGTCTTGTTTAAATTTTTACATGATGATGGCTTTTCTATAGGAAGGAGAAGATGGGAACCGGTCTTCTGCTCTCTTTTGTCTATTTATCTTGGAGACCATGGTCAGAACTCATTCGTAAATCTTAAGTTTAACAACAATCTCTCATTTTCTACGTAAATGATTTTTATTTTTCAGTTTCTCCCTTGATGTAATATAACCTATGTCTGATGCAGGCCCTTGTAACAATAGGCATGAGAAACGAAGTCTCAAGCTGTGCATCTCTAGTGTTACAATTATCACGCTTTCTTCAGCAGTGCAATTTGTCATATGTGGGTTTGATCGTGGAACATGACATTGATACAATTAATAATATTGCACTAAGAGGTAAATATGTTTGTTATAAAATCGGTGAGTTTACAATTTATATACTCCATTATTTCCGTTACTACTTACTATTGCCTTCAAACTAATGTGATAAAGAGACCTGAGTAGGGTTTCTTAGAGAAATGTGTAATTTGTTCAGCCAAAATAATCTACAGATGACGGAGATGATCAGATGGATTGCTTTTCTCATGTCAAACTTGGAGCATCCCTTGCAGGTTAAGCCACATGTACATGTGTTTTATGTTGTCTTGCATGAGGTTGTTACTTCCATAAGTGCATCTCAATTATATCTGGGTGGTATTTTTTCTCCATATTTCTATGTAGTAATTTGGGGTTTCAAGTTGAATGATATTGCTGTGGCTGCTGGAGCGGATTTCACCGCTATCAAAGAGGAGCTCAAGAGTGAGCAGACTAAAAGATGGCAAGCAGTCGGCATGATGAAGTACATTTTCTCGTCTACTGCTATTCCTTGGGAACTGAAAAAGTTTGCCATTAATTTCCTACTTGCGATATTGGACGGTAATTCACATCATATATCTCAGGAGAAATCTGATGACTTCTCAATTTATATGCCTACGTTATATTCCTCTTTGCAGGTAGGTATCTTTTGTTGTTTTCAAAACTTTACAATCCCATCCTTCGTAATTTGGTTTTAACAATATTTGTGATATTTAGGGCATCAAAATGGTGATTATGTATTCTCCAGAGGCTGGATTGCGAAAGCACGCTTTTGAAGCATTTAAAAAGGTGAAAGTAGATACCTTGTCTTTCTTGAACCTTAACCTACATTAAAATCTCGGGAGTCTAACTCTTTGTCTCTATTTCTTTCCTATTAGTTTATTTATCTTTTGAGTTCTATTTCATGAAGATTTTTCCCACTCTATTTGCTTGCATCCAGAGCAAGCACTTGTTAAATTATGACAATATAATTGGAAAATGTTGAACAGTATTGTAACTAACATAACACAATATGCTCTGAATCACACCCTGTTTATCCGAAATCTGGTATTTTTACATTCACTTCAGCTTGGTGAATGAGCTCATCAACCAATGATGGCTTATCATTTGCTTGCTTTTGTCTCAGGTACTTGGTGATGTTCCAGCTTCCATTCGATTTGACATCTTAGTTGCTTTGGTTAAGAATTGCGACTCTTCCTCGATGGTAAGCCATCATTTTTTGAAGCAATAGTATTATCAGAGATTACTCTTCATCTTGCTTTAGAGTTCAGAATTACTTTCTTGAGCAAGTTCTCATGTAACATTCCAAGAGGAGAAATGCATGAGCTTCTTCTGCAGCTTAATTTCTTGGGGTCGCATAATGCATGCAGTTCTAATTATTCTAGCTTTTCTACAGATTGCAATCCTTTTCCATTGTATTAAAGAGGAAATGCATGCTGAAATGAGGAATATATGTAGCGAAGTGTCACGAGAAAATAGAAATGCACAACATACAGCTTTTTGGAATGCTACTATTCTTGAATTAATACAGTTGGTTCTTAAACCTCCACAGGGAGGACCTCCCGACCTCCCTGAATATGGTGATGCGGTCAGTGCTCTCTCTCTCTCTCTCTCTCACACACACACACACACATTCAGAGTCCTTTGTAAATTCTACTGGTTATGTCTCAGACAACAAATTGCTGGTAATATATATTGCAGTCTAGTTCCAGTTTAATGACACTCACTCTGAACTACTTGTGTTTATTTGAATAGCATACTTGTTAAAAAGATTGTGCGAGAATAATGACTCATCTCCTTACTTTTAAAGTTGGTTCGTCTACCTTCCGTTCTTAGTAATGGATTGCCGTGATGTTTCATGTGATGCAGGTTCTATCTTCTCTGAATCTCTACAGATTTATTTTGATCACAGAATCAAGTGGTGAGTTCACATTCTGGAATGATTTCTTAAAGATTAGTGAATAAAAAGTTCACCTTCCACTACATGTATCTCCCTACATCTTCACATTCACTAGTTATGATTCGTGCTGTTTACGGAGTTTAAAACTTTAAGATATCATACTGTGTTGGTAGACTAAAGTACTTAGACTGATTTGGCTCGCAGCAAGATAGTTTGTGATGAGATTGTGCTCTTGCCAAATGGCACAGGTAAAACCAATTATACTGGGGCCCTGTTAAAAGACAGCTTGCAGAGAGCCTACGATGAATGGCTTCTCCCCTTGCGCACGTTAGTGACTGGAATTGTTTCAGAGAACCAGAAGGACCATGATCAACTAGCATCTGACACTGTATGTGCTTTGAACCCCATAGAGTTGGTTATGTATCGATGCATTGAACTAGTTGAAGAAAATCTGAAGCGTCAGGCTTAAGCTAGTTTCAGACAGTCCAGTTGTGTAATACAAAGTTTTCACTGTGTGTACATGGTCGCTGTATCTGATGTTTTCATATTGAGTTCGCCTAAATGGATTAGTTAATGCAGAGAGTTTCCAGAGCTAAACTAGCTTTGCGCAAGTTATATCTATCTGCACGCATACATTCTAGATCTTCATCATATTGATGAAATCTTATCGAACTAAATTTCGATATAGACCCCTGAGATCTTGTCGATCTTGAGGTCCAGTTTACGTAGAAATGAGTTAATTATAAATCAGTTTTTCACATTTCCCTTACAAAGTAAGCAAAAGAATGAGTCATGATTAAACCTTCCTGTTGTCCTTGACTCCTGATTAAGTAAATTGTTTCATGTCTACAAATCTATATCGTTGCCAACTCTCTTCCTCAGCCTTAAATGTATTACTTATTGTTGATGTTTAAAATTTTGCGAATTGATGTTTGGTTAAGTCTTTTCTTTTTTGAAACAAGGTTGTATGTTTCTTTGGAGGTGAAGCTTGTTATAAAACTGTAGTACTCCCTCCATTCCAAATTATATTTGACTTTTCACGGTCATTGAAATGCGTCTTAAAATGTAGATATTTTGAATTCTACACTCATAAAAATTATTAAAAGTTGATATTTTAAAAATATACATTGTATGACTGTTAAGATGCACATCTCACATCGGATATCGGTGTCCTCCCGGGTCAATATATAAGATCTTGGGCTACTCCCTCTCTTGCTAATTGATTTTAGAGTGGAACCCCAGAGACTCTTAATATGGTACTCCTTCTATTGTCAATTGGTTTTAGAGTGGAACCTCATAGACTCTTATCATGGTAGCAGAGCCAGACCCGAGTTATTGAGGCACGTGTAACCCCGCCGCCGCCAATGTTGTTTCCGGCATATAACGCGGCCAATGCTGTTTTCGGCAAATATTACCGGCGAGGATAACTCCGCCGACGATCGGGTTACACGTGAGGGGGAGTGTTAAAATGCACATCCCACATCGGATATCGATGTCCTCCCGGGTCAATATATAAGATCTTGGGCTACTCCTATATTGCCAATTGGTTTTAGAGTGGAACCCCATAGACTTTTATCATGGTATCTAAGCCAGACCCAAATTAATGAGGCACGTGTAACCCCGCCACCAATGTTGTTTCCGGCAAATATTACCGGCGAGGAAAATTCCGTCGACGATTGTGTTACACGTGAGGGGGAGTGTTAAGATGCACTACCACATCGAAAGTCGATGTCCTCCCGGGTCAATATATAAGATCTTGGGCTACTCCTTCTATTGCCAATTAGTTTTATAGTGGAACCCATAGACTGTTATCAATGACTAAATTATTTCTTATGAGTTAATATGAATTTATGATTAAATTTTTTAAATTTTGAGTATAAAGTAGAAAGTGGACGAGGAGTTGTGATTGGTGCTAAAATCTTAAAATAGTAGTCTATAGTCCAAAGAGGCTATATAGGTAGTAGACTAGTAGTGGTAGTGGGAAAGAAAGTGATTTAATATAGGCTAGGTGTAGAGGTATGGGTATAGAGAGGCTATCTTATTGCACGATCTCAATTGTCAACTAATAGCTTCGTCTTGGATCACTACATTAACACATTTAAATTCAAAACCATAACTCCAACTTCATTTGTTCATTTAGCATATCCTCTCTCTATAGTCCCACTCATCTCTAGGTTCTCTCTAAAACTTAACTACTTTATTTGTGCATTTATGGGATATTTTGCATGATTTAAATCTTATTTTAATATAGTAATTTAATGCTCCAAAGAATAATTATGTCACTCTACTTTTAGTGGAAAGGGATGAAAAATAGCAGAGATATTGAGTATTTTAATCAACAAATGGAGCTTAAAAATCATTGTCTATACTTTATAATGTAATAGATTGTTTTGATAACATACTCCCTTGGTTATTTTTTTTTTGTATTTCTAATTATTTGTACATAGATGAAGTAAAATAAGAAGTATATAAAAAGAATATATATATATATAAAATGTCAATAAATTGAAACTATATAATTGGTCATTTGATAAGTTATTAACAAAAAATAGTCAAAAGTTATAATTTTATACGGAGAATACAAATATTTTCAAACAAAAATTATAAAAAGACAACTCTAATAAAATACTATTGAGCTATACGATCTTTTATATTAAAACACGGAGAATATAGTACTCTTGTCATCCTTTTATTACTTGCTTATTTGTTTTTACTTGTTAATTCATATTTCCTAGACATATTATAGTCTCTTTTTACTAATGTATCACTCAACATTATATCTAATTTTTTTAAAACTTTTGAACTACAAGTAAAAAGAAAGTAAAAACCTAAAGGCCATCAAATTTCAGTTTATCTCCTTTGGCTAATATATGGGATCTTAGAAGGTCGAATGAATTCAACAAAGTCCAGAAAAATGAGTTTAAAGAAAATGGCATCTTCTCTGACAAATTTGTAAGCTTGAGTTGGTAATAAGTGAAATATCATTAAAAAGAGCTACACTCCAAATTCCTAGTAAATTTCACATGACCAACTACTTCAAGTTGGCTATGAATATGTTCCACTGTACATAAATTGATAATAATAATTAATTGAAATTATTATTAATTGGTTGATAATCTAAAAAGACAAGGTAATTAAAAAATATACTTAATATAGAATTTAAACGGATAGCATGCTAGTATTAAAGAATAAAGATGCATTTATGATTAATGTGTTGAGAATGAAAAAAAAGAACAATTTATAACCCCAAAGCTAAAAATGAAAAATGAGCAGCTACAATTGTCAAAACATTCTACACACCTAATACCTACACATTTCTATTCTACTGTTATGGCCAATCCCCTCATCACCCAAC